>JACEEU010000991.1:0-22797 GCA_016630915.1 Callionymus lyra
GGAAGTCTCAAAGAATCCTCTCTGCAGAACTGAAGTTCTGTACGTTTCAAGAACCCAAAACATTTCTACTTTCATTTGAGGTTTAACTCCACAGATGACCATCACTCTGTCGCCCTCAGGAACCTCAGAGATGGATCCAACATCGTAAGAATCATCAAGTAAAGAACTGAAGCTCACCTTGCCTTTTTGACTCACTCATGATTCAAGCAGAGACAGAGATCTTCGTGACTGAACTGTCGGGATGGAAGTGATGTCCTGACCACAGAGCCAGATGGTTTTATGAGCTCCAGGTCTGGCCCCGCCCCTTTTAATTTCGATGAGCAAACAACCAAGCGATCGACGAATATTTGTTCAGAATTAACTTTGTGTTGTTTTTCTATCATGAGACTTGAATCAAGTTGTCTCACGTCGGGGGGGGGGGGCACCAACACCAGTGCAGAACAGTCTCACCACCATAAGAAGAAAACCTGGTAAAATAACATCTTAAGACTCTCACAGGTTCCACAACAAGGACTACAGCAGAGACGATGTAGTTAAACAGGGGGAGTTGGATCAAGGTGATCTTTGAGATGATCAGACAACAGGAGCCCAAAGGACAGGTAACATAAAAAGATGTTATGTGTCTCTAGGAGAGGTTGATGTATGGATGGAATGAATGAACAGTGAACAGTATCGATGACAGTGATGTTCCTAATTTGGGGATTCCTGGTATTATGTCCTAATGGGGACGCCCGGGTTAATCAAAGCAAAAAGAAAAGAAAAATGAAGAGAAGAAAACAAAAACTAAGAATGAACCTGAAACTTAAACTACACTAACAATAAGAATTAACTCATTTAGATTAAAACTAAAACTGAACTAAACTAGATTTAAAATCAACCAAAGAAGAAATAAAATATATATTAAAAGTAGAAATTAAAAAATTAAAAATAAATAAATCCACCTCAGGACCGAGGTCAAGAAAGGAAAGAACATGTTACACATATTTTACACTGAATTAGCACGATTGGCTTATAAACTACCTTCAGATCTTTCTTCCTGTTCACTAGCAATGTATCAAAAGAAATTTAAGCAAAGGGAAAAACTCCGATAAGGCAAACCCCCCCCCCCACAAAAAAAAAAAAAAAAAAAAAAAAAAAAAAAGAAAAAAGAAGAAATAAATAATTTGAGTAAAAGAAAGGGGGAGAGTCCCCAAGAAGGAGAGATTAAGAAAAAAAATAAAAAAAATAAATTTAAATAACCCATCTTGGAAAATAAATAGATGGAGTAAATAAACAGAATTCTTCTTGGTAGCACCTTCACATTCAGAAGTGTTTAATGTTCAAAGGTTTTGCATTTGTATGTTTGTGTAAGATTTGTTAGTGTAGTGCGTCATGTTCGTGTAGACAAACCATATAAACCATATAAACCATATAAACCATATAAACCATATAAACCAGACAAACCATATAAACCATATAAACCATATAAACCATACAAACCATATAAACCATATAAACCATATAAACCATAAAACCATATAAACCAGATAAACCATATAAACCATATAAACCATATAAACCATATAAACCATATAAACCATATAAACCATATAAACCATATAAACCATATAAACCATATAAACCATATAAACCATATAAACCAGATAAACCAGATAAACCATATAAACCATATAAACCATATAAACCATATAAACCAGATAAACCAGATAAACCATATAAACCATATAAACCATATAAACCACCAGATAAACCATATAAACCATATAAACCATATAAACCATATAAACCATATAAACCATATAAACCATATAAACCATATAAACCATATAAACCATATAAACCATATAAACCATATAAACCAGATAAACCATATAAAACCAGATAAACCAGATAAACCATATAAACCATATAAACCATATAAACCATATAAACCATATAAACCATATAAACCATATAAACCATATAAACCATATAAACCATATAAACCATATAAACCATATAAACCATATAAACCATATAAACCATATAAAAACCATATAAACCATATAAACCATATAAACCATATAAACCATATAAACCATATAAACCATATAAAACCAATAAACCATATAAACCAATATAAACCATATAAACCATATAAACCATATAAACCATATAAACCATATAAACCATATAAACCATATAAACCAGATAAACCATAAAAACCATATAAACCATATAAACCATATAAACCATATAAACCATATAAACCATATAAACCATATAAACCATATAAACCATATAAACCATATAAAACCAGATAAAACCATATAAACCATATAAACCATATAAACCATATAAACCATATAAACCATATAAACCATATAAACCATATAAACCATATAAACCATATAAACCATATAAACCATATAAACCATATAAACCATATAAACCATATAAACCATATAAACCATATAAACCATATAAACCATATAAACCATATAAACCATATAAACCATATAAACCATATAAACCATATAAACCATATAAACCATATAAACCATATAAACCATATAAACCATATAAACCATATAAACCATATAAACCATATAAACCATATAAACCATATAAACCATATAAACCATATAAACCATATAAACCATATAAACCATATAAACCATATAAACCAGATAAACCATATAAACCATATAAACCTATAACCATATAAACCATATAAACCATATAAACCAGATAAACCATATAAACCATATAAACCATATAAACCATATAAACCATATAAACCATATAAACCATATAAACCATATAAACCATATAAACCATATAAACCATATAAACCATATAAACCATATAAACCATATAAACCATATAAACCATATAAACCATATAAACCATATAAACCATATAAACCATATAAACCATATAAACCATATAAACCATATAAACCATATAAACCATATAAACCATATAAACCATATAAACCATATAAACCATATAAACCATATAAACCATATAAACCATATAAACCATATAAACCATATAAACCATATAAACCAGATAAACCATATAAACCATATAAACCATATAAACCATATAAACCATATAAACCATATAAACCATATAAACCATATAAACCAGATAAACCATATAAACCATATAAACCATATAAACCAGATAAACCATATAAACCATATAAACCATATAAACCATATAAACCATATAAACCATATAAACCATATAAACCATATAAACCATATAAACCATATAAACCATATAAACCATATAAACCATATAAACCATATAAACCATATAAACCATATAAACCATATAAACCATATAAACCATATAAACCCATATAAACCATATAAACCATATAAACCATATAGAAACCATATAAAACCATATAAACCATATACAACCATATAAACCATATAAACCATATAAACCATAGATAAAACCATATAAACCCATATAAACCATATAAACCATATAAACCATATAAACCATATAAACCATAAACCATATAAACCATATAAACCATATAAACCATATAAACCATATAAACCATATAAACCATATAAACCATATAAACCATATAAACCATATAAACCATATAAACCATATAAACCATATAAACCATATAAACCATATAAACCATATAAACCATATAAACCATATAAACCATATAAACCATATAAACCATATAAACCATATAAACCATATATAAACCATATAAACCATATAAACCATATAAACCATATAAACCATATAAACCATATAAACCATATAAACCATATAAACCAGATAAACCATATAAACCATATAAACCATATAAACCATATAAACCATATAAACCATATAAACCATATAAACCATATAAACCATATAAACCATATAAACCATATAAACCATATAAACCATATAAACCATATAAACCATATAAACCATATAAACCATATAAACCATATAAACCATATAAACCATATAAACCATATAAACCATATAAACCATATAAACCATATAAACCATATAAACCATATATAAACCATATAAACCATATAAACCATATAAACCATATAAACCATATAAACCAGATAAACCATATAAACCATATAAACCATATAAACCATATAAACCATATAAACCATATAAACCATATAAACCATATAAACCATATAAACCATATAAACCAATAAACCATATAAACCATATAAACCATATAAACCATATAAACCATATAAACCATATAAACCATATAAACCATATAAACCATAACATAAACCATATAAACCATATAAACCATATAAACCATATAACCATATAAACCATATAAACCATATAAACCATATAAACCATATAAACCATATAAACCATATAAACCATATAAACCATATAAACCATATAAACCATATAAACCATATAAACCATATAAACCATATAAACCATATAAACCATAAACCATAAACCATATAAACCATATAAACCATATAAACCATATAAACCATATAAACCATATAAACCAGATAAACCATATAAACCATATAAACCATATAAACCATATAAACCAGATAAACCATATAAACCAATAAACCATATAAACCAGATAAACCAGATAAACCATATAAACCATATAAAATAGATAAACCATATAAACCATATGAACCATATAAACCATATAAACCATATAAACCATACAAACCATATAAACCATATAAACCATATAAACCATATAAACCATATAAACCATATAAACCATATAAACCATATAAACCATACAAACCATATAAACCATATAAACCACAATATAAACCATATAAACCATATAAACCATATAAACCATATAAACCATATAAACCATATAAACCATATAAACCATATAAACCATATAAACCATATAAACCATATAAACCATATAAACCATATAAACCATATAAACCATATAAACCATATAAACCATATAAACCATATAAACCATATAAACCATATAAACCATATAAACCATATAAACCATATAAACCATATAAACCATATAAACCAGATAAACCATATAAACCATATAAACCATATAAACCAGATAAACCATATAAACCATATATAAACCATATAAACCATATAAACCATATAAACCATATAAACCATATAAACCATATAAACCATATAAACCATATAAACCATATAAACCATATAAACCATATAAACCAGATAAACCATATAAACCATATAAACCATATAAACCATATAAACCATATAAACCATATATAAACCATATAAACCATATAAACCATATATAAACCATATAAACCATATAAACCATATAAACCATATAAACCATATAAACCATATAAACCATATAAACCATATACATATAAACCATATAAACCATATAAACCATATAAACCATATAAACCATATAAACCATATAAACCATATAAACCATATAAACCATATAAACCATATAAACCATATAAACCATATAAACCATATAAACCATATAAACCAGATAAACCATATAAACCATATAAACCATATAAACCATATAAACCATATAAACCATATAAACCATATAAACCATATAAACCATATAAACCATATAAACCATATAAACCATATAAACCATATAAACCATATAAACCATATAAACCATATAAACCATATAAACCAGATAAACCATATAAACCATATAAACCATATAAACCATATAAACCATATAAACCATATAAACCATATAAACCATATAAACCATATAAACCATATAAACCATATAAACCATATAAACCATATAAACCATATAAACCATATAAACCATATAAACCATATAAACCATATAAACCATATAAACCATATAAACCATATAAACCATATAAACCATATAAACCATATAAACCAGATAAACCATATAAACCATATAAACCATATAAACCATATAATAAACCATATAAACCAGATAAACCATATAAACCATATAAACCATATAAACCATATATAAACCATATAAAACCATATAAACCATATAAACCATATAAACCATATAAACCATATAAACCATATAAAACCATATAAACCATATAAACCATATAAACCATATATATAAACCATATAAACCATATAAACCATATAAACCATATAAACCATATAAACCATATAAACCAGATAAACCATATAAACCATATAAACCATATAAACCATATAAACCATATAAACCATATAAACCATATAAACCATATAAACCATATAAACCATATAAACCATATAAACCATATAAACCATATAAACCATATAAACCATATAAACCATATAAACCATATAAACCATATAAACCATATAAACCATATAAACCATATAAACCATATAAACCATATAAACCAGATAAACCATATAAACCATATAAACCATATAAACCAGATAAACCATATAAACCATATAAACCATATAAACCATATAAACCATATAAACCATATAAACCATATAAACCATATAAACCAGATAAACCATATAAACCATATAAACCATATAAACCATATAAACCATATAAACCATATAAACCATATAAACCATATAAACCATATAAACCATATAAACCATATAAACCATATAAACCATATATAAACCATATAAACCATATAAACCATATAAACCATATAAACCATATAAACCATATAAACCATATAAACCATATAAACCAGATATAAACCATATAAACACATATAAACCATATAAACCATATAAACCATATAAAACCATATAAACCATATAAACCATATAAACCATATAAACCATATAAACCATATAAACCAGATAAACCATATAAACCATATAAACCATATAAACCATATAAACCATATAAACCATATAAACACATAAACCATATAAACCATATAAAACCATATAAACCATATAAACCATATAAACCATATAAACCATATAAACCATATAAACCATATAAACCATATAAACCATATAAACCATATAAACCATATAAACCATATAAACCATATAAACCATATAAACCATATAAACCATATAAACCATATAAACCATATAAACCATATAAACCATATAAACCATATAAACCATATAAACCATATAAACCATATAAACCATATAAACCATATAAACCATATAAACCATATAAACCATATAAACCATATAAACCAGATAAACCATATAAACCATATAAACCATATAAACCATATAAACCATATAAACCATATAAACCATATAAACCAGATAAACCATATAAACCATATAAACCATATAAACCATATAAACCATATAAACCATATAAACCATATAAACCATATAAACCATATAAACCAGATAAACCATAGATAAACCATATAAACCATATAAACCATATATAAACCATATAAACCAGATAAACCATATAAACCATATAAACCATATAAACCATATAAACCTTGTTATATTTCAATGTTAATTATTCAATATTTTTATATTTTAACTTTTCGATATTTGTTATATTTTCATTTTAATTATTCAATATTTCTTATAGTTTAATTTGAATTATTCAATATTTGTTATATTTGAATTATTCAATATTTGTTATATTTTAATTTGAATTATTCAATATTTGTTATATTTGAATTATTCAATATTTGTTATATTTGAATTATTCAATATTTGTTATATTTTAATTTTAATTATTCAATATTTGTTATATTTTAATTTTAATTATTCAATATTTGTTATATTTCAATTATTCAATATTTGTTGTATTTTAATTTCAATTATTCAATATAAGTTATATTTTAATTCCAATTATTATTTAAAAGAAGCAATAATGATGTTTTTATTGCATTAAAATAGTGTCAATCATGTGAGTTCACACACGTTGTTGCTTCACATCTGATGAAACAGGAAGTAGACGTAGAACATCCTGTTATCGTCTGGTTCCACCAATCGTAGGCGAGAAGCTGCTGATGGTGAAGAGATTGACATCATGAAGCTGCAGAGGCGACTCTCACTCACAGACGCAGACAGAAGAATATTTTTATATTTTATATTTGAATTATTCATTATTTGTTATAGTTTAATTATTCAATATTTGCTATATTTGAATTATTCAATATTTGTTATATTTTAATTATTCAATATTTGTTATATTTGAATTATTCAATATTTGTTATATTTTAATTATTCAATATTTGTTATATTTTAATTATTCAATATTTGTTATATTTTAATTATTCAATATTTGTTATATTTTTATTTAAATTATTCAATATTTGTTATATTTTAATTATTCAATATTGTTATATTTGTTTAATATTTTTATATTTGAATTATTCAATATTTGTTATATTTTAATTATTCAATATTTGTTATATTTTAATTATTCAATATTTGCTATATTTTAATTATTCAATATTTGTTATATTTGAATTATTCAATATTTGTTATATTTGAATTATTCAATATTTGTTATATTTTAATTATTCAATATTTGTTATATTTTAATTATTCAATATTTGTTATATTTGAATTATTCAATATTTGTTATATTTTAATTTTAATTATTCAATATTTGTTATATTTTAATTTCAATTATTCAATATTTGTTATATTTTAATTATTCAATATTTGTTATATTTTAATTTCAATTATTCAATATTTGTTATATTTTAATTTCAATTATTCAATATTTGTTATATTTTAATTTCAATTATTCAATATTTGTTATATTTTAATTTCAATTATTCAATATTTGTTATATTTATATTTCAATTATTCAATATTTTTTTATATTTTAATTATTCAATATTTGTTATATTTTAATTTCAATTATTCAATATTTGTTATATTTATATTTCAATTATTCAATATTTGTTTTATATTTTAATTATTCAATATTTGTTATATTTCAATTATTCAATATTTGTTGTATTTTAATTTCAATTATTCAATATTTGTTATATTTTAATTTTAATTATTCAATATTTGTTATATTTTAATTTTATTCAATATTTGTTGTATTTTAAATTTCAATTATTCAATATTTGTGCTGTATTTTAGATTTTAATTATTCAATATTTGTATGGTATTTTAATTTCAATTATTCAATATTTGTTATTTTAATTTTAATTATTCAATATTTGTTGTATTTTAATTTGAATTATTCAATATTTGTTATATTTTAATTTCAATTATTCAATATTTGTTATATTTTAATTATTCAATATTTGTTATATTTTAATTTCAATTATTCAATATTTGTTATATTTTAATTTCAATTATTCAATATTTGTTGTATTTTAATTTCAATTATTCAATATTTGTTATATTAATTTTCAATTATTCAATATTTGTTATATTTTAATTATTCAATATTTGTTGGTATTTTAATTTCAATTATTCAATATTTGTTATATTTTAATTTCAATTATTCAATATTTGTTATATTTCAATTATTCAATATTTGTTGTATTTTAATTTCAATTATTCAATATTTGTTGTATTTTAATTTTAATTATTCAATATTTGTTATATTTCAATTATTCAATATTTGTTGTATTTTAATTTTAATTATTCAATATTTGTTATATTTTAATTTTAATTATTCAATATTTGTTATATTTTAATTTCAATTATTCAATATTTGTTGTATTTTAATTTCAATTATTCAATATTTGTTGTATTTTAATTTCAATTATTCAATATTTGTTATATTTTAATTTCAATTATTCAATATTTGTTATATTTTAATTTCAATTATTCAATATTTGTTATTTTTATTAATTTAATTTTAATTATTCAATATTTGTTGTATATTTCAATTATTCAATATTTGTTGTATTTTAATTTCAATTATTCAATATTTGTTGTATTTTAATTTCAATTATTCAATATTTGTTGTATTTTAATTTCAATTATTCAATATTTGTTGTATTTTAATTTCAATTATTCAATATTTGTTGTATTTTAATTTCAATTATTCAATATTTGTTGTATTTTAATTTTAATTATTCAATATTTGTTGTATTTTAATTTCAATTATTCAATATTTGTTGTATTTTAATTTTAATTATTCAATATTTGTTATATTTTAATTTCAATTATTCAATATTTGTTATATTTTAATTTCAAATTATTCAATATTTGATGATATTTTAATTTCAATTTTTCAATTATTTTGTTATATTTTTATTTCAATTATTCAATATTTGTTATTTTTTAATTTCAATTATTCAATATTTAGTTGTATTTTATAATTTCAATTATTCAATATTGTATTTTAAATTTTAATTATTCAATATTTGTTATATTTTAATTTTAATTATTCAATATTTGGTTTTAATTTCAATTATTCAATATTTGTTGTATTTTAATTTTAATTATTCAATATTTGTTATATTTTAATTTTAATTATTCAATATTTGTTATATTTCAATTATTCAATATTTGTTGTATTTTAATTTTAATTATTCAATATTTGTTATATTTTAATTTTAATTATTCAATATTTGTTATATTTTAATTATTCAATATTTGTTATATTTTAATTATTCAATATTTGTTATATTTTAATTTTAATTATTCAATATTTGTTATATTTTAATTTTAATTATTCAATATTTGTTATATTTTAATTTAATTTCATAATTATTCAATATTTGTTATATTTTAATTATTCAATATTTGTTAGTATTTGAATTTCAATTATTCAATATTTGTTATATTTATTTTAATTATTCAATATTTGTGCTATATTTTGAATTATTCAATATTTGTTATATTTTAATTATTCAATATTTGTTATATTTTAATTTTAATTATTCAATATTTGTTATATTTTAATTTTAATTATTCAATATTTGTTATATTTTAATTTCAATTATTCAATATTTGCTATATTTTAATTATTCAATATTTGTTATATTTTAATTATTCAATATTTGTTATATTTGAATTATTCAATATTTGTTATATTTTTATTTTAATTATTCAATATTTGTTATTGTTTAATTTCAATTATTCAATATTTGTTATATTTTAATTTCAATTATTCAATATAAGTTATATTTTAATTCCAATTATTATTTAAAGAAGCAATAATGATGTTTTTATTGCATTAAAATAGTGTCAATCATGTGAGTTCACACACGTTGTTGCTTCACATCTGATGAAACAGGAAGTAGACGTAGAACATCCTGTTATCGTCTGGTTCCACCAATCGTAGGCGAGAAGCTGCTGATGGTGAAGAGATTGACATCATGAAGCTGCAGAGGCGACTCTCACTCACAGACGCAGACAGAAGAATATTTTTATATTTTATATTTGAATTATTCAATATTTGTTATATTTAATTATTCAAATATTTGCTATAGTTTGAATTATTCAATATTTGCTATATTTGTTATTTGTTATTTTGAATTATTCAATATTTGTTATTATTATTAATTTGAATTATTCAATATTTGTTATATTTTAATTATTCAATATTTGTTATATTTTAATTATTCAAATTATTTAATTTATATTTTGAATTATTCAATATTTGTTATATTTGAATTATTCAATATTTGTTATATTTTAATTATTCAATATTTGTTATATTTTAATTATTCATTATTTGTTATATTTTAATTATTCAATATTTGTTATATTTGAATTATTCAATATTTGTTATATTTTATTATTCAATATTTTTTATTTTAATTATTCAATATTTGTTATATTTTAATATTTCAATTATTCAATATTTGTTAATTTCAATTCAATACAATATAAGTTATATTTTAATTCCAATTATTATTTAAAGAAGCAATAATGATGTTTTTATTGCATTAAAATAGTGTCAATCATGTGAGTTCACACACGTTGTTGCTTCACATCTGATGAAACAGGAAGTAGACGTAGAACATCCTGTTATCGTCTGGTTCCACCAATCGTAGGCGAGAAGCTGCTGATGGTGAAGAGATTGACATCATGAAGCTGCAGAGGCGACTCTCACTCACAGAGACAGACATGCCTCCACGCTGCTGCTGCCGCCTTCCCTCCTCCACAACAACATTCCCCGGGAACCCCACCAGGGGGGGGGGGCTTCTCTCCCCTCCCCCAAAAAAAACCGGCGGGGGGGCTTCGTTTCTCCCCCCGGGGGGGGGGGGGGGGGGGGAACCCCCCCCCCCCCCCCCCCCCCCCGGGGGGGGGGGGGGGGGGGGGGCCCCCCGCCGGGGGGGGGGGGGGGGGGGTCCCCCCCCCCCCCCCCGGGGGGGGGGGGGCGGGGCGGCCCCCCCAGAAGCTTCTTATAGAACAGACCCTCTGAAGGCTTCTGACTCGGGTCAGTACCAAGAACTGTGCTGGAACCAGAACAACGTGACGCACGAGAAGAACTTCACTCTCCTGGTTTGTGACGAACGAAAGATGAGACATCAGGACTTGAGACCTTATGTTGGACAGACACTGGAGCTGAACTGTGAGGGTGTGGGACCAAACCAGAGGGTTCAGTGGGCTTTACATCAATATAACCACAGAACAAGAAATCATGAATTCACTTTAATCGATGATGAAACATCTTCAATGTACAAACTACAGCAAGTGAAGAACAAAACTTCTCTTCTGGTAACGATCGGTGTAAGTTCTGGTTCGTTCTCTTATTTCTGTCTGCAGAAGAACCATCAGAGCTGTGAAGGACTGGGACAGTTTTATGTTTCTGTACAATTGAATTACATTCACAGGTCAGTGGGAGAGAGTCTGGAGCTGAACTGCTCTGACGTCACTGGAAACAAACCAGATGTGTGGAAGATGAGTTCAGTGATGAAACATGAAGTGATGAACAACTACACTCTGATGTTTCCATCACTGACCTTGAACCACACAGGTGTATACAACTGTTATCACAGTGGTCAGTTTGATCATTACTACCTGTATGTGTGTCCTGAGTCTGACCCGCCTGCTGAGGTGTTCTTCACTGGAGGAGAGAACGTGACTCTAGCATGTGACTGGAAACAGACTGATAGGATCTTCTGGTTCATGAAGACAAACAGAACTGAAGGAAGAACATCACGTGTATATGAAGAACAAGAAGACAGAATCTCTCTCTCCGACACGAGGCTGGTGATCACGAACATCTCTCTGGAACACAGAGGAGACTTCTGGTGTTTGGTTTGGAAAGACAGTCATTGTGTGTTCACATCTAAGACCCTTGTAGTGTTCGGAGAGCCAGAGGTTGATCACCATCTGGTGCGGTCTGTGATGCTCAGTGTCGTGATCTTCATGATGTGTGTTGTTGTTGTTGTTGTTGTTGTTGTTGTTGTTGTTGTTGTGGTCCAGAGGAGCAGAGAGCAGCTCCCAGCACCTGTGGAGGAAGTGCAGATGTTGGAAGTGTCTCCAGCAGATGTTCAGCCAGAGACTCTCTGAGCGTCAACATGATCCACGAGTGTTTGGATGAATCTTTCTTTGTAATCATTGTGACTCTTGTTTGCTCTTCAGTGTCAATAAAGTGTAACCTTTGACCTCCAGTAAAAGACTCCAGTTGTCTTTGTGTAGAGATGAAGTCCATGAGTTGACGTCACATATTGTTCTTTTTCCTTCTTTCTGCTCCTCAGTCTGGTTCTGTTTCTCAATCATGTCTTTTTTCAAGGATGTTCTCAAGAAAACAAGGTGAAACATCTTCTCAATCTTCTCTGATGGCATCACAGCTGCTTCAATGATGATGGATTCGACACGAGAACGTTTCTAAAAGTCTCTCATCGTAACATTTCTACTCTTGTAAATGCAAGGATTTTAAAGGCTTTTATTTTGTCACGTGTTGTTATTTTGAAAACCTTTGACAGGAAGTTGAACTGGTTTCGAGAGTCAACAGCAGAAAAGGTTTCGTTCACGAGCAGAAACTCTTGAGAACGAAGATGTTCCAGAGAATCCAGTGTCGACGCTTGATAAGGAGAACAAAGCAGTTCTTCAGTGTGTGTTTGTAACATCTTTATCTTTGTTGTTGTTTATTCTCTTCAAAATCAACTTCTGCTGAGTCAGGAAACATCAGAGAAAAGTTTGATAAGTTTGTTAAATCAGTGGCAAATAAAAACACTGCAGGAAGTAAATCAATGTCATCAGAATATTGTGTGATTGAATTTATTTAATATTTAATGCTTGTTATACTTTAATTAGAATAGAATAGAAAATGTTTATTCATCCAGAAGGAAACACTCTTACAGCGCAGTTGAAAAAAATAAAGGAAAAAAGAAATAATAAAAGAGATAATAAAAATAAAAAATATTATTAAATATAATAATAAAATAATAAAATAAAACCATCTTAAAAATATACAAATTATTTACAATATTAGAAAGTTAACACTATTAACAAAATAAAATAAAATAAAATAAAATAAAATAAAATAAAATAAAATAAAATAAAATAAAATAAAATAAAATAAAATAAAATAAAATAAAATAAAAAATAAAATAAACACACGAGAAGAAAAACACACGGATTAGCATCAGGATATTTCAAGAGTTAAAAGACAGCAGTTGAGATGAAGGACCTTCTATACGCTCCTACACTGGGGGGCCTGAACCCCTGAAGGAGCTGCTCCTCCTCAGGTGCAGTGGAGTGTTGTCCCTGATGGAGGAGAGTCTGGAGTGTCGTCCTCCTCTCTCCCACCTCCTCCACCTCCCTCCTCCCTCCTCCCACCTCCTCCACCTCCTCCCTCTCTCCCACCTCCTCCTCTCTCCCACCTCCTCCACCTCCTCCCCTCCTCCTCCCACCCCCTCCACCTCCCTCCTCTCTCCCACCTCCTCCCTCCACCTCCTCCTCTCTCCCACCTCCTCCACCTCCTCCTCTCTCCCACCTCCTCCTCTCTCCCCCCTCCACCTCCTCCTCTCTCCCACCTCCTCCTCCTCTCCCACCTCCTCCACCTCTCTCCACCTCCCTCCCCACCTCCTCCTCTCTCCCACCTCCTCCACCTCCTCCTCTCTCCCACCCCTCCACCTCCTCCTCTCTCCCACCTCCTCCACCCTCCCCCTCCTCCACCTCCTCCTCTCTCCCACCTCCTCCACCTCCTCCTCCTCCCTCCTCTCCCACCTCCTCCACCTCCTCCACCTCCTCCACCTCCTCCACCTCCTCCTCTCTCCCACCTCCTCCCACCTCCTCCACCTCCTCCACCTCCTCCACCTCCTCCACCTCTCCCACCTCCTCCACCTCCTCCCACCTCCTCCACCTCCTCCCACCTCCTCCACCTCCTCCACCTCCTCCACCTCCTCCTCTCTCCCACCTCCTCCACCTCCTCCACCTCCTCCACCTCCTCCCTCTCCCACCTCCTCCACCTCCTCCACCTCCTCCTCTCTCCCACCTCCTCCACCTCCTCCTCTCTCCCACCTCCTCCACCTCCTCCTCCTCTCTCCCACCTTCCCCACCTCCTCCACCTCCTCCACCTCCTCCACCTCCTCCCACCTCCTCCCTCCTCCACCTCCTCCCACCTCCTCCACCTCCTCCTCTCTCCCACCTCCTCCCTCCTCTCTCCCACCTCCTCCACCTCCTCCACCTCCTCCACCTCCACTCCTCTCTCCCACCTCCTCCTCTCTCCCACCTCCTCCACCTCCTTGTCTTACCGCTGTTTAAGCAAAGATGCTCTCACACCAGTCGACAAAGTCCTTTAGTCCAAATTATTCAATACTTGTTATATTTTTATTTCAATTATTCAATATTTGTTAAATTTTAATTATTCAATATTTGTTATATTTTAATTATTCAATATTTGTTATATTTTAATTATTCAATATTTGTTATATTTGAATTACTCAATATTTGTTATATTTTAATTATTCAATATTTGTTATATTTTAATTACTCAATATTTGTTATATTTCAATTATTCAATATTTGTTATATTTTAATTATTCAATATTTGTTATATATTTTTTTTAATTATTCAATATTTGTTATATTTTTTATTTCAATTATTCAATATTTGTTATATTTTTATTTTAATTATTCAATATTTGTTATATTTTTTATTTCAATTATTCAATATTTGTTATATTTTTTATTTCAATTATTCAATATTTGTTATATTTTTATTTCAATTATTCAATATTTGTTATATTTCAATTATTCAATATTTGTTATATTTCAATTATTCAATATTTGTTATATTTCAATTATATGTTTGTTTTATTTTTATTTTAATTATTCAATATTTGTTTTATTTTAATTTAATTTTTATTTATTTATGTTTATTTATATTTATTTATTTTTATTTGTATTTATTGATGTTTATTTATTTATGTTAATTTATGTTTATTTATATTTATTTGTGTTTATTTATGTTTATTTTTATTTATTGATGTTTATTTGTATTTATTTATGTTTATGTTTATTTATATTTATATTTATTTATGTTCATTTATGTTTTTCATGTTTATTTATGTTTATTTATGTTTATTTATGTTTATTTGGTGAAAAGAAAATTAATTTATTGTCATGAGTCAATTCCTGGATGCTCTACTTCATATTGGTGCTCCGCCCTCTAACGGCTTCGCTATTGGTTTGCCTCTGAGAAAGCTTACACCCCAGCTCGGGCTCTGAGGTCTGTGGATCAGAATCTACTGATGGTTCCACGCACACGACTCAGGACCAGAGGAGAGAAATCTTTTCAGGCTGTTGCTCCTAAACTTTGGAACGATCTTCCTCTCTTTGCGCTTGATGATCTACTGGCTCCTTTAAGAAACATCTGTGTTTGATGATCTACTGGCTCCTTTAAGAAACATCTGTGTTTGATGATCTACTGACTCCTTTAAGAAACATCTGTGTTTGATGATCTACTGACTCCTTCAAGAAACATCTGTGTTTGATGATCTACTGACTCCTTCAAGAAACATCTGTGTTTGATGATCTACTGACTCCTTCAAGAAACATCTGTGTTTGATGATCTACTGACTCCTTTAAGAAACATCTGTGTTTGATGATCTACTGACTCCTTCAAGAAACATCTGTGTTTGATGATCTACTGACTCCTTTAAGAAACATCTGTGTTTGATGATCTACTGACTCCTTTAAGAAACATCTGTGTTTGATGATCTACTGACTCCTTTAAGAAACATCTGTGTTTGATGATCTACTGACTCCTTTAAGAAACATCTGTGTTTGATGATCTACTGACTCCTTTAAGAAACATCTGTGTTTGATGATCTACTGACTCCTTTAAGAAACATCTGTGTTTGATGATCTACTGACTCCTTCAAGAAACATCTGTGTTTGATGCATGCCTTTTTTGGATCTACTGACTCCTTTAAGAAACATCTGTGTTTGATGATCTACTGACTCCTTCAAGAAACATCTGTGTTTGATGATCTACTGACTCCTTTAAGAAACATCTGTGTTTGATGATCTACTGACTCCTTTAAGAAACATCTGTGTTTGATGATCTACTGACTCCTTTAAGAAACATCTGTGTTTGATGATCTACTGACTCCTTTAAGAAACATCTGTGTTTGATGATCTACTGACTCCTTTAAGAAACATCTGTGTTTGATGATCTACTGACTCCTTCAAGAAACATCTGTGTTTGATGATCTACTGACTCCTTCAAGAAACATCTGTGTTTGATGATCTACTGACTCCTTTAAGAAACATCTGTGTTTGATGATCTACTGACTCCTTCAAGAAACATCTGTGTTTGATGATCTACTGACTCCTTCAAGAAACATCTGTGTTTGATGATCTACTGACTCCTTTAAGAAACATCTGTGTTTGATGATCTACTGACTCCTTTAAGAAACATCTGTGTTTGATGATCTACTGACTCCTTTAAGAAACATGTGTGTTTGATGATCTACTGACTCCTTTAAGAAACATCTGTGTTTGATGATCTACTGACTCCTTTAAGAAACATCTGTGTTTGATGATCTACTGACTCCTTTAAGAAACATCTGTGTTTGATGATCTACTGAGTCCTTCAAGAAACATCTGTGTTTGATGATCTACTGACTCCTTTAAGAAACATCTGTGTTTGATGATCTACTGACTCCTTCAAGAAACATCTGTGTTTGATGATCTACTGACTCCTTCAAGAAACATGTGTGTTTGATGATCTACTGACTCCTTCAAGAAACATCTGTGTTTGATGATCTACTGACTCCTTTAAGAAACATCTGTGTTTGATGATCTACTGACTCCTTCAAGAAACATCTGTGTTTGATGATCTACTGACTCCTTCAAGAAACATGTGTGTTTGATGATCTACTGACTCCTTCAAGAAACATCTGTGTTTGATGATCTACTGACTCCTTTAAGAAACATCTGTGTTTGATGATCTACTGACTCCTTTAAGAAACATCTGTGTTTGATGATCTACTGACTCCTTTAAGAAACATCTGTGTTTGATGATCTACTGACTCCTTCAAGAAACATCTGTGTTTGATGATCTACTGACTCCTTCAAGAAACATCTGTGTTTGATGATCTACTGACTCCTTTAAGAAACATGTGTGTTTGATGATCTACTGACTCCTTTCAAGAAACATCTGTGTTTGATGATCTACTGACTCCTTCAAGAAACATCTGTGTTTGATGATCTACTGACTCCTTTAAGAAACATCTGTGTTTGATGATCTACTGACTCCTTTAAGAAACATCTGTGTTTGATGATCTACTGACTCCTTTAAGAAACATCTGTGTTTGATGATCTACTGACTCCTTTAAGAAACATCTGTGTTTGATGATCTACTGACTCCTTCAAGAAACATCTGTGTTTGATGATCTACTGACTCCTTCAAGAAACATCTGTGTTTGATGATCTACTGACTCCTTCAAGAAACATCTGTGTTTGATGATCTACTGACTCCTTTAAGAAACATCTGTGTTTGATGATCTACTGACTCTTTCAAGAAACATCCGTGTTTGATGATCTACTGACTCCTTTAAGAAACATCTGTGTTTGATGATCTACTGACTCCTTCAAGAAACATCTGTGTTTGATGATCTACTGACTCCTTCAAGAAACATCTGTGTTTGATGATCTACTGACTCCTTCAAGAAACATCTGTGTTTGATGATCTACTGACTCCTTTAAGAAACATCTGTGTTTGATGATCTACTGACTCCTTTAAGAAACATCTGTGTTTGATGATCTACTGACTCCTTTAAGAAACATCTGTGTTTGATGATCTACTGACTCCTTCAAGAAACATCTGTGTTTGATGATCTACTGACTCCTTCAAGAAACATCTGTGTTTGATGATCTACTGACTCCTTTAAGAAACATCTGTGTTTGATGATCTACTGACTCCTTCAAGAAACATCTGTGTTTGATGATCTACTGACTCCTTCAAGAAACATCTGTGTTTGATGATCTACTGACTCCTTCAAGAAACATCTGTGTTTGATGATCTACTGACTCCTTCAAGAAACATCTGTGTTTGATGATCTACTGACTCCTTTAAGAAACATCTGTGTTTGATGATCTACTGACTCCTTTAAGAAACATCTGTGTTTGATGATCTACTGACTCCTTCAAGAAACATCTGTGTTTGATGATCTACTGACTCCTTCAAGAAACATCTGTGTTTGATGATCTACTGACTCCTTCAAGAAACATCTGTGTTTGATGATCTACTGACTCCTTTAAGAAACATCTGTGTTTGATGATCTACTGACTCCTTCAAGAAACATCTGTGTTTGATGATCTACTGACTCCTTTAAGAAACATCTGTGTTTGATGATCTACTGACTCCTTTAAGAAACATCTGTGTTTGATGATCTACTGACTCCTTCAAGAAACATCTGTGTTTGATGATCTACTGACTCCTTCAAGAAACATCTGTGTTTGATGATCTACTGACTCCTTTAAGAAACATCTGTGTTTGATGATCTACTGACTCCTTTAAGAAACATCTGTGTTTGATGATCTACTGACTCCTTCAAGAAACATCTGTGTTTGATGATCTACTGACTCCTTTAAGAAACATCTGTGTTTGATGATCTACTGACTCCTTCAAGAAACATCTGTGTTTGATGATCTACTGACTCCTTCAAGAAACATCTGTGTTTGATGATCTACTGACTCCTTTAAGAAACATCTGTGTTTGATGATCTACTGACTCCTTCAAGAAACATCTGTGTTTGATGATCTACTGACTCCTTCAAGAAACATCTGTGTTTGATGATCTACTGACTCCTTCAAGAAACATCTGTGTTTGATGATCTACTGACTCCTTCAAGAAACATCTGTGTTTGATGATCTACTGACTCCTTCAAGAAACATCTGTGTTTGATGATCTACTGACTCCTTCAAGAAACATCTGTGTTTGATGATCTACTGACTCCTTTAAGAAACATCTGTGTTTGATGATCTACTGACTCCTTTAAGAAACATCTGTGTTTGATGATCTACTGACTCCTTCAAGAAACATCTGTGTTTGATGATCTACTGACTCCTTCAAGAAACATCTGTGTTTGATGATCTACTGACTCCTTTAAGAAACATGTGTGTTTGATGATCTACTGACTCCTTTAAGAAACATCTGTGTTTGATGATCTACTGACTCCTTTAAGAAACATCTGTGTTTGATGATCTACTGACTCCTTTAAGAAACATCTGTGTTTGATGATCTACTGACTCCTTCAAGAAACATCTGTGTTTGATGATCTACTGACTCCTTCAAGAAACATCTGTGTTTGATGATCTACTGACTCCTTTAAGAAACATCTGTGTTTGATGATCTACTGACTCCTTCAAGAAACATCTGTGTTTGATGATCTACTGACTCCTTTAAGAAACATCTGTGTTTGATGATCTACTGACTCCTTCAAGAAACATCTGTGTTTGATGATCTACTGACTCCTTCAAGAAACATCTGTGTTTGATGATCTACTGACTCCTTCAAGAAACATCTGTGTTTGATGATCTACTGACTCCTTCAAGAAACATGTGTGTTTGATGATCTACTGACTCCTTTAAGAAACATCTGTGTTTGATGATCTACTGACTCCTTCAAGAAACATCTGTGTTTGATGATCTACTGACTCCTTTAAGAAACATCTGTGTTTGATGATCTACTGACTCCTTCAAGAAACATCTGTGTTTGATGATCTACTGACTCCTTTAAGAAACATCTGTGTTTGATGATCTACTGACTCCTTCAAGAAACATCTGTGTTTGATGATCTACTGACTCCTTCAAGAAACATCTGTGTTTGATGATCTACTGACTCCTTCAAGAAACATCTGTGTTTGATGATCTACTGACTCCTTCAAGAAACATGTGTGTTTGATGATCTACTGACTCCTTTAAGAAACATCTGTGTTTGATGATCTACTGACTCCTTCAAGAAACATCTGTGTTTGATGATCTACTGACTCCTTTAAGAAACATCTTAAGTGTTTCGATTGTTCTCTGACTCCTTTAATTTCTGAAACTTCTGTGTTTTATCTTGATCTTTAAAGTATGTACTTTATTGAATATTGTTTTGACTGTTTAAGCGCTTTGTGACCCTGGTCTCGAAAAGCGCTATACAAATAAATATTACTTACTTACTTACTTAATGAACTCTCCACTCAGCTGGTTCAGTCCACTTCCTATAAAGGCAGGAAACACTCGCCGCACTTCCTCCTTTACAACTCAGAAGCTCCTGACAGTGGAATGTATGATGAATGTATATAGAAGCGAACAAATGTGTGCATGAAGCTCTAAGACTCCCTGAAGAGACACATGTCTGCTTCTCGACCAATCACACGCTGATTGTGTGACCTGTCGACCCACGCCGCCTCAGAGGTCATGATCAAAGCAGGTCAACCATGTTGTTCAAGAGAAACAAACAACATGGCCGTCCAGTGGCTCGCTGCGTGGAGTCGACCATGAGGTGTGCGAGAGCGACCAGGTAAGTATCTCTTGCAGACTCATGGTCCTCCTGCACTCGACGGGTTCACCTGAGGTGTTAGTGCGCATGTGTTTCTGTGAGTGTGACGTATTCACAGGCGTCACTAGAAGCTTTCGCCGCTAATGCTAAGCTAACATGCTAATGCTAAGCTAACATGCTAATGCTAAGCTAACATGCTAATGCTAAGCTAACATGCGTTCATCTCAGAACACAGTTCGAAGGAGGTGTTAAACCCCTTCGTCCGGGTCGTGCCGAGACTGTAATGACGCAGTCTGTCCACACGGATGAAGGACAGACTCAACCATGTGTTTCCAGGCGAGCAGAGGTCCACGGGACCGGCTTCAGTGTTTACTTCCGGGTCGACCAGCGCTCGTGCCCGACAGAGCTGGACCGCTGAGGTGAGGGAACTGGCTCGGACATGTCTGTTGACCAGAGGTTGTTCCTCACAGTGCTGTCAACAAGCACCGTGGAGGACGTCACGTATGGCGGCGCAAAAGAGAAAACGCCATGGAACTGTTGACCTGTTGACCTCCTGACCTGTTGACCTCCTCTTGGACACATTTCCACCCCAACACACCACAGCATAGAACACTGTCCACCACAGACTGGTAGAACATGCAGAGGATCTTCCTGCAGATGTTAATGATGGAAGCCTCCTCAGAAAGTACTTCTACTCTGAACCTTCTTATATACATGGTCTGTGTTGCAGGTCTGTTTACTGTCCAGACACACATGAGGTACTTATAGTTGAGAACTATCTCCACCTCGTCGCCTCTGATGGACACTGTTTGTCCTGAACCTCCTGAAGTCCCCCTTTTGTTTTCGCCTTTTTTTTCGTTAAAAACAAAACAATGATTCATCTAACAATGATTCATCCAACAATGATTCATCCAACAATGATGCATCCAACAATGATTCATCTAACAATGATTCATCCAACAATGATTCATCCAACAATGATTCATCTA
>JACEEU010000993.1:0-24646 GCA_016630915.1 Callionymus lyra
TCCATGTTTGTGACTCATGATCCATGTTTGTGACTCATGGCTCCATGTTTGTGACTCATGATCCATGTTTGTGACTCATGGATCCATGTTTGTGACTCATGGATCCATGTTTGTGACTCATGGATCCATGTTTGTGACTCATGGATCCATGTTTGTGACTCATGATCCATGTTTGTGACTCATGGATCCATGTTTGTGACCTCATGGATCCATGTTTGTGACTCATGATCCATGTTTGGACTCATCCATGTTTGTGACTCATGGATCCATGTTTGTGACTCATGGATCCATGTTTGTGACTCATGGATCCATGTTTGTGACTCATGATCCATGTTTGTGACTCATGGATCCATGTTTGTGACTCATGATCCATGTTTGTGACTCATGATCCATGTTTGTGACTCATGATCCATGTTTGTGACTCATGATCCATGTTTGTGACTCATGGATCCATGTTTGTGACTCATGGATCCATGTTTGTGACTCATGATCCATGTTTGTGACTCATGATCCATGTTTGTGACTCATGATCCATGTTTGTGACTCATGATCCATGTTTGTGACTCATGATCCATGTTTGTGACTCATGATCCATGTTTGTGACTCATGATCCATGTTTGTGACTCATGATCCATGTTTGTGACTCATGGATCCATGTTTGTGACTCATGATCCATGTTTGTGACTCATGGATCCATGTTTGTGACTCATGACTCTTTTTTAACAAATAAAAAACTGAAAAGTGTAATATTATTATTATATTATTCGGCTCCTTTACTTTCAGTGCAGCAAACTCACTCCAGAAGTTGAGGATCTTTGAATGATCCAATGTTGTCCTAAATGACTGATGATGATCAATAGAAGGCACCTGTGTGTAATCAAGTCTCCGTATAAATGCACCTGCTCTTTGATAGTCTCAGGGTTCTGTTGAAAGAGAGAACCATGAAGACAAAGGAACACACCAGGCAGGTCCGAGATACTGTTGTGGAGAAGTTTAAAGCCGGATTTGGATTCAAAAAGATTTCCCAAGCTTTAAACATCTCAAGGAACACTGTGCAAGCAATTCTATTGAAATGGAAGGAGTATCAGACCACTGCAAATCTACCAAGACCCGCCGTCCCTCCAAACTTTCATCTCAAACAAGGAGAAGACTGATCAGAGATGCAGCCAAGAGGTCCATGATCACTCTGGATGAACTGCAGATAACTACAGCTGAGGTGGGAGAGTCTGTCCAGAGGACAACATCAGTCGTGCACAAATCTGGCCTTTAGAGTGGCAAGAAGAAAGCCATTTCTCAAAGATATCCATAAAAAGTCTTGTTTAAAGTTTGCCACAAGCCACCTGGGAGACACACCAAGCATGTGGAAGAAGGTGCTCTGGTCAGATGAAACCAAAATCGAACTTTTTGGCCACAATGCAAAACGATATGTTTGGCGTAAAAGCAACACAGCTCATCACCCTGAACACACCATCAACACTGTCAAACATGGTGGTGGCAGCATCATGGTTTGGGCCTGCTTTTCTTTTTTTTTTTTTCTTTTTCTCAGTGTGTACTTGTCTCCGCAGCAGTGGCGTCTCTAAACAGCCTGAACGACCAGATCAACACGTTCATGTTAACTGAACACACGCGTGTGGAGGACGAGCAGATGTTCCCTGAGAGAGAGAACATGCAGCAGAACATGACCCTGATGAGACGCCTCCTGGTGGACGCTCAGGTACACTGCACACTACACACTGCATACTACACACTGCATACTGCACACTGCACACTGCACACTGCACACTGCATACTACACACTGCACACTGCATACTACACACTGCATACTACACACTGCACACTGCACACTACACACTGCACACTACTGTCTATAGAAGTCATTACTACTTCAACTCTTGGTACACAAGTGAATTGACATACACACATACACACACACACATATACACAGATATACACACACACATAAACACACACATGTACACACACACATACACACGTACACATGTACACACACACATGTACACACACACATATACACACACACATACACACACACACATATACACACATGTACACACACACATATACACACATGTACACACACACATGTACACACACACATGTACACACACACACACATGTACACACACATACACACACACACACACATGTACACACATACACACACACATGTACACACACACACACACACACACACACACACACACACACACACACACACGTACACACACACACACACATACACACACACATACACACACACATACACACACACACACACATGTACACACATACACACACACATATACAAACGTACACACACATATACACACATACAAACATATACACACAAACGTATAAACTCTCGTGACTCATGACTCTCTCTCTCATGACTCTCTCTCTCATGACTCTCTCTCTCTCATGACTCTCTCTCTCTCTCTCTCTCTCATGTCCTCTCTCTCTCTATCTCTCTCTCTCATGACTCTCTCTCTCTCATGACTCTCTCTCTCTCATGACTCTCTCTCTCTCATGACTCTCTCTCTCTCATGACTCTCTCTCTTACTCTCTCTCTCATGACTCTCTCTCTCTCATGACTCTCTCTCTCTCTCATGACTCTCTCTCTCTCTCATGACTCTCTCTCTCTCATGACTCTCTCTCTCTCATGACTCTCTCTCTCATGACTCTCTCTCTCATGACTCTCTCTCTCATGACTCTCTCTCTCATGACTCTCTCTCTCATGACTCTCTCTCTCATGACTCTCTCTCTCTCATGACTCTCTCTCTCTCATGACTCTCTCTCTCTCATGACTCTCTCTCTCTCATGACTCTCTCTCTCTCATGACTCTCTCTCTCTCATGACTCTCTCTCTCTCATGACTCCTCTCTCTCATGACTCCTCTCTCTCATGACTCCTCTCTCTCATGACTCTCTCTCTCTCATGACTCTCTCTCTCATGACTCTCTCTCATGACTCTCTCTCATGACTCTCTCTCTCATGACTCTCTCTCTCATGACTCTCTCTCTCATGACTCCTCTCTCATGACTCTCTCTCTCATGATCTCTCTCTCATGACTCTCTCTCTCATGACTCTCTCTCTCATGACTCTCTCTCTCATGACTCTCTCTCATGACTCTCTCTCTCATGACTCTCTCTCTCATGATCTCTCTCTCATGACTCTCTCTCTCTCATGACTCTCTCTCTCTCATGACTCTCTCTCTCTCATGACTCTCTCTCTCTCATGACTCTCTCTCTCTCATGACTCTCTCTCTTATGACTCTCTCTCTCATGACTCTCTCTCTCATGACTCTTCTCTCTCATGACTCCTCTCTCTCATGACTCTCTCTCTCTCATGACTCTCTCTCTCATGACTCTCTCTCTCTCTCTCTCTCTCTCAATGCATGACTCTCTCTCTCATGACTCTCTCTCTCTCATGACTCTCTCTCTTATGACTCTCTCTCTCATGACTCTCTCTCTTATGACTCTCTCTCTTATGACTCTCTCTCATGACTCTCTCTCTCTCATGACTCTCTCTCTCTCATGACTCTCTCTCTCTCATGACTCTCTCTCTCATGACTCTCTCTCTCTCATGACTCCCCCAACTGTTACTACATTAGCTCAGCTGTCAATCATCTGAATACATGCTCAATAAACCCTCACTGCCAAGAAGTGAAGAGATGAAAAGACTAATCTCTGGACCTTGTCTGACCTGGCCTTGACCTTAAAACAATCTTCAAATACAGTTTATTCCATGAATCTTCTGATCAATCCTTCGACCAAGAGTACAGGATGAGTTTATAATATATATACGAGTGTCACTGATCTCAGAGCGTTGATGCGTCAAATGAAACGATGATAACCTTTGACCTCAGTCACCCTACATCACCATCAATGCATGTTCTTCAGTGTCTGAGGACAAACATGAAGCTTCTCCAGCTGAGCATGAGTTAGTGACAGTTTCATCAAGTGTCACTAGATGTCACTCTCTGGATGTTATTACAGCCAATCAGAGCCAAGGAGAGCGCCACCTACTGCCCTGTGTGTGCTGAAGCAGCTCATGGTTCTGTGAACCTGATGAAGGTTCGGATGAGGAGGCGAAGAAGAGAGTGCAGGATGTGATGTTAGTAAGATTATTTCAACACACCAGGTGATTTTCCTGCATAACCTGCTGATAATCTGGTTCTCTTGAGGTTTCTGCCTCAGATCTAGTTTCATAGTTTAATCTCTTGTAGAAACTTGTGATCACGTGTTTAATAGTGTAACACGTATAAAGTACTTTTGTTTTCAAACCACTGCAGGAATATGTGTTTCTAGTTGCTAAGCAACATGTTCCAGTGTTTGAGTGTTTTATGTTATTGCTTAGCAACCAAAATCCTCCTGAATGTATAAATCAGTGAAGGAACGACATGAGAATCCCAGCTTGAAGATGAAGATGATGATGAAGATGATGAAGATGAAGATAATAGTGATGATGATGATTAAGATGAATATGAAGATGATGATGTAGATGAAGATGATGACGAAGATATTAGTGATGATGATGAAGATGATGTGAGTGATAAGATGATGATGATGAAGATGACGATGATGATGAAGATGATGTAGATGATGATGAAGATATTAGTGATGATGATGGTGAAGATGATGAAGATGAAGATGATGAAGATGATGATGTAGATGATGATAAAGATGAAGATGATGAAGATGGTGATGTAGATGAAGATGATGTAGATGAAGATGATGTAGATGAAGATGATGAAGATGAAGATGATGTAGATGAAGATGAAGATGACATTATTTCACACTAGAACATCATTCTCGGATGTTTTTTATTTCTCTAGATTTCACGACAAAAACACTGAACTTATGTTTGTTTTCAAGTTTCAATCTTTATTTTTCTTCAATACAGTGATAAAGAAACAAGATGTGTTTCCATGGCAGCAGATTGAAAGCATGACCAGGTGTCTTAAAATAAAACTTAAAACACTAAAGTATGAATAATTCAACATTTTGTTGATGATGTTCTATAAAGATGGTTTAGAAGATAGAAATAGAAACATGAACGTGTGTTACTGTGTGTGTGTCTGTGTGTATATATGTGTGTGTGTGTGTCTCTCTCTCTCTGTGTGTGTGTGTGTGTTACTGTGTGTGTGTCTCTCTCTGTGTGTGTGTGTGTGTCTCTGTGTGTGTGTGTGTGTGTGTGTTGTGTGTGGTCTCTGTGTGTGTGTGTCTGTGTGTGTGTGTGTGTGTGTGGGTGTGTGTGTGTCTTTGTGTGTGTGTGTGTGTGTGTGTGTGTGTCACCCCCATGACTGCTCACTGATGGTTCAGTCCATTTAAAAGCTGTGTGTCGACTCTCAGAGCTCAGTGTTTCTCAGCAGCTGCACGGAGCAACTTCTCTCTCACACACACACACTCTCACACACACTCTCACGCACACACACTCTCACACACGCACGCACACTCTCACGCACACACTCACGCACACACACACACACACACTCTCACACACACACACACACACACGGCAGCATGACGCACACACACACACACACACTGAGCTGCGGCAGCAGAGACACTGGTGTCATGTGTGTCTCAGGCTAAGGTGCTGAAGATGATGGAGGACAACAAGCTTCTAGCTCAGCACATCCACGGCTCCATCCAGACGTCCAGCAGGGAAGTGATGGACCTCAGAGCAGAGCTGAGCGAGGCTGGACTCAGGAGAGACGCCACCAACGTGCTGGAGCTGCAGCTCAACCACGGTGAGAAAGTTGTGCACGTGATGGTCGTTCACCTGCTGGACCTTCATCCTCTTCATCATCTTCATCTTCATCTTTATCATCTTCTTCATCATCTTCATCTTCATCTTTATCATCATCATCATAATCATCTTCATCATCTTCATCATCATAATCATCTTCATCATCATAATCATCTTCATCATCTTCATCTTCATCTTCATCATCACCTCTATCATCTTCATCTTCATCTTCATCTTCATCACCTCTATCATCTTCATCACCTCTATCATCTTCATCATCTTCATCTTTATCTTTATCTTCATCATCTTCACTCTTGACTGACAGCTCAGTCACATGTTACTCCAGTTTCATGTTCACTTGTGACGGTGTGTGTTTATATACTGTGTGTATATATATATATATATAGTGTATATACTGTATATATACTGTGTATATATATATATATATATATATATACAGTACATATAGTTGTGCGTGTGTGTATATATACTGTATATATGTGTACAGTTCATATAGGTGTGTGTGCATATGTATATAGGTGTGTGTGCATATGTATATATATATGTGTTTCCATTTCCCTGGAACATGAGTTTCCTCCGACCTCTGACCTCTGACCCTCAAGGCCTCGAGTCTTCATGGTCTGGAATATTTTCCTGGTGCGACGGATATGATTCATGGATCAATTCTTCTCTTTCTTTTTCTTGTACTTTTACTTTTACTACATCCCTCTGTTCTGTACGAGCTGCGGCTCTAGAACTTCTTCATCTACTTCATCTTTATCTTTATCTTTATCTTCTTCATCACCTTCATGTTCATGTTCATCTTCATCATCATCATCTTGATCGTCATCATCTTCATCATCTTCATCATCTTCATCATCTTCATCATCTTTATCTTCATCGTCATCATCATCTTGATCGTCATCATCTTCATCATCATCATCATCTTGATCGTCATCATCTTCATCATCTTCTTCATCATCTTTATCTTCATCATCATCATCATCTTGATCGTCATCATCATCTTCATCATCTTCTTCATCAGCTTTATCATCATCATCTTTATCATCTTCATCATCATCATCTTTATCATCTTCTTCATCATCATCTTTATCATCTTCTTCATCATCATCATCTTCATCATCATCTTTATCTTCATCATCATCTTTATCTTCATCATCATCTTTATCTTCATCATCATCTTCATCATCATCATCATCTTCAACTTCATCATCATCATTATCATCATCTTCAACTTCATCTTCATCATCATTATCATCATAATCTTCATCTTCATCTTTATCATCTTCACCTTTATCATCTTCATCTTCATCATCATCTTCATCAAAGATAGGTTCACGTGACGATCCTGCAGAAGATCATTTCACGGAGCAGGAAGTGTCAGACATGAGTTTCTCAGTGGGAGTCCCTGGAAAGGAAGCGAGTCCTCCTCAGGGACGAACAGTTTGAAAGACAAACGTTCGAGTGGAACTGAGGACAAACAAAAACGAGGATCAGAGTCAGTGAAGGATGTTTTCATGTCCAGGATCTTCTGTGTCTGCAGCAGATGGTCCGAGTCATGAGAAGAACGTGTTTGTGCTGCAGACGTGAAGGTCATCCAGTGGTTGTTGTGAAGGTTCTGATGGATCTGGAATGATTTCTACCTCAAGTTCAGTTCATCACAGAGACCAGAGTACGAGCACGAGTCTTGCTCAGGAGCTTCTTTCTGCTCAGTAGTTTCTAAGTCCATCTAAAACTCTATTGTGATGTTTCTGAGCAGCTGTTAGCGTTCGTTTGGAGGTCAAAGGGTCAACATGTCGTTGCTGAGCTCTGCAGAAGCTTTCTTTAGCTCGGAGCGTTTTCCAACACGAGCTGATCCAGGATCAGATTTCTCCTCACACTCGTCACACAGCTGAACATGCAGCAGATCTCAGGTCAGACTCTGAAGCAGGAACATGGACAACCTTGATGTGTTAATACATCTCAATATTTGACACGATAATGAAGAAAGTATCTCAGAAGTTCCTTCAAAGCTGCTGTGGTGCCTCATGTTGACGTGAAGCTTCAGGTTTGTGGCGTTGGATCGTCATGAAGACGTGATTCAACCTGAGATCTCATGAGTCCATGCGTTACAAGGTTCATTTCAAGACCTCTTGACCCCAAACTGCAGGTGATTAGGAAACATTTTAAAAAAAATGAAGAATTCTCAGAACATTCTTCGTGCCTCGACGTCTCATGTCTTCTGTTCTGGACGTCATTGAGAAACGAGGATCTTCTCATGATGTGTCGATGAACGATCTTTACGAACTGAATTCATCAGATCTTGTTGTTTAATTAACTTAAAACACAAGATCTGGGTTGTTTGTCAAAAGTTAAACACTTAACTTAAGTTCGTTTGTTGAGTTTGAACCTGAAGTTGTTCATCTTTGATCCTCAGGATCCATGTTTAGAAGCTGCTGCTCCGACGACCTCCAGGAGATCATGTGATCATGTGTTTATTCTATTAAAGAAGTTAAATCTGAAGAACAGACATTTAACACATTTGAAAGAAGACTTTGAGTTTGAAAACCTTTGCTTAAGAGAAGCAGCTCTTGAACCTCGGACTCGTGTGACTCTCAAGGACCAGCAAACCTGTGGAACGAAGAGATTCTGAACGAGTCCCGACCTTCAACTGCTGACACCACGGACTGGAACAAGCTGTAGTTCATGGATTCAACGAATCCCACTATTTATGTTTGAGTCTAAATTACCCAGAACACCTAGAGTGCCACAAGCTGAGCGGGCGTGTCAGCGGCACCGAGGGCACCGGGGGCACCGGGGGCATCGAGGGCATCGAGGGCACCGAGGGCATCGAGGGCACCGAGGGCATCGAGGGCACCTGAGGGAGGGCACCGAGGGCACAGCAGCACAGATGGTGTTGCTCACAGGGATGAAGAGGATTTTCTGCACTGCAGCTGATGGACGACAGAAAGACAGGAAATTGGAAAAGAGAAATGGTGGAGACTGTGGACGAGAGAATAGAAAGAACGCTGTGCAGACGAGTTGAGGCAAGAAGCAAATAAATAGAGATTGATTTGTTCAAAACATGCTGAGTCGACACAACACATGCTTTTCGATCAGGAGATTCTCTCCTGGAACCTCTGGACCACAAACTGATGAGCCTTTACATATATTTACAGAAACGATCTACTGACGCCAATGCAGTGGTCAGTGGCATTAGTTTGAACACTGCAGTGGTCAGTGGCATTAGTTGGAACACTGCAGTGGTCAGTGGCATTAGTTTGAACACTGCAGTGGTCAGTGGCATTAGTTTGAACACTGCAGTGGTCAGTGGCATTAGTTTGAACACTGCAGTGGTCAGTGGCATTAGTTGGAACACTGCAGTGGTCAGTGGCATTAGTTTGAAGTATGGCGGGTTGTGTTGTCGCACAAATGTTGTGTGTTAACACAGGTTTGTGAGTCGATGTCTCGTCACAGAGCTGATCCAGGACCAGGTTGAAGGTTCTGAGGAACAGTAGAGTAATAACTGAGTAATAACTGAGTAATAACTGATACTTTCTAACTTCACATTCAAAGATGGAAAACAACATCCGTGTTAAAGTTTCAGCTTCAAGTTGAAGTCGCAGCTCATTGTTGTCATGACGACACACGTGTCGAGGCTTCCATCCTTTTGTTCCGAACATGACCTCAAGGCTTGTGCGACAGAGCGTCGCTGATCTGGGTGTGACGTCTCCACGGGGGGCGAGACTTGAAGGTCGGTCAGGGATGAACGGGTCAGAGGCGAACAGAACGATCAGAACCATGGAGTGTTCGTCTCAGGAGCGTCTGCCGCGGTGGATCTGCTTCAGTCCAGGACTCGCAGGTTAGTTTCATCAGAGAACAAACTGCTGCCAGATTCATTTGTGTCGTGAATCTCGTGAGAAGATCCTGAAGGACTCGTGAACCATCATGTACTTCATAGAACTCACGTGTACTTTGATATCTTCACTTCCTGGACTAACTTCCCACGACTGGACGTCCTCGTGTCCAGAAGAAAGTTCAACAGTTGAACCTTGTTTGAGATTCAAGTCAAGATTCTCTGAAACAAAGAACAAAAGATGTAAACATTCTGGAGGTTTTTATTGATTTATTAACAATTAACACTTGATGGAAAATGTTCTTCATAAAAAGAAACTAAGTTGAATGTTTTGAAAACAGTTCTGTGTGTTTGAGCTTCTGCTGCTCCTGGTTCTTCTGAAGCTCAGGTTTTAAACCTCCGTCCAGATGTTTGTCATGAGCGTCAGTAGAGCATCGACCAGAGATGGTTTCAGTGTGAAGGAGAATCAATGTTGATAAAGAGCAGCTGATGTTGGTGCTGAAGGTCTCGTTGAGAAACTCTTGATGTTCTATGAGCTTCATTTGATCATCTCTGCATAATCAGGAACATAAATGAAACTCCTCTTGATCCACCTTCATGGACACGAAAACTATGGTTTTCAAATGATACAGGAAGTTGCTGCACATTTACAGTATCTTGTGTTCTTGGTTCTTGGATCTTCATCCCTGACGTCATCAAAGGCTCGGAAAAGACAGAAAATGTCCTGTTTATCGTTAATTCTGTTACTTTTGGTCTCTTGAATCATCATTTATCTTTTTACATCTTTAGCCTCAAGTCTTGATTCAAAGCCTCAAATGTTCTTATCTTAGTGCCAACAAGTTGGTGACACGTTCAGTGTCATGAGAAGGTCCGGTGTCATGAGAAGGTCCAGGGTCATGAGAAGGTCCAGTAGTAATTCCCCCTTTTCATCCATGAACTTCTGCTGAACTTTGCTTTGGTAACAGGATGAATGTAAACACGACGTTGTATTCTTGGTTCTGTTCGTCAGCTCTGGTCAGTTCTGAGTCACTTCTTCACACTGACCTTGATAGAGTCCATGTGTGACGCGTCAGGAAGTCGTGCATTATTTAGCTGATGGTCAAGATGCTCAAGTGCTCAGAGTGTCCCTGTGGACTCTGCAGGTCCTGTGGACTCACAAAGGTTCTAGAGAGGCCATTGAGTTCCTCAAGGCTCGTCTTCCAAACCATCTCGTCACTGTTTCGATGTGTGGTTTGAACATTAGTCGATGCATCATCGACGAGTCTGAAGCTTCTAGTGTTTGTTTCTCCAGATCAATGCCAGGAACATGAAGCTCTCGACCATCTGTGGCAACAAACACTCATCAAACATTGATGCTCAGTGTCTGCAGTTGATGTTCGTATCTTCTGCAACAATGTTTGACACTTGGACCTCCTGGTCCTGAAGTTCTGGACTGAAGCCAGTGCAGTGATGTTTGTTTGTAGTTTGTTAAACTGATATTTTAGATATTATATCATTTATATTCATAATATAAGTGAGTTTGTAACTGTTCATGTATATCAGTAATAACCAAGTCTGAAAGTTGTTAAAGTAAGACGTGTTAGATTTAAGTCCTGATCCTTACAAGTGTGTTCAGCTGATGTTGTCGAGTTTGAGTTGTGCGTTCGTCTTCTGTGTCCTGCCTTTGTGTTGACGAGTGAGATTTGTTTCAGGTCATCAGTGATTTGTTTAATGTCATCAGTGATTTGTTTGACGTCATCAGTGATTTGTTTAATGTCATCAGTGATTTGTTTAATGTCATCAGTGATTTGTTTAATGTCATCAGTGATTTGTTTTAATGTAATCAGTGATTTGTTTAATGTCATCAGTGATTTGTTTAACGTCATCAGTGATTTGTTTAATGTCATCAGTGATTTGTTTAATGTCATCAGTGATTTGTTTAACGTCATCAGTGATTTGTTTAATGTCATCAGTGATTTGTTTAATGTCATCAGTTGTTTTAATGTCATCAGTGATTTGTTTAACGTCATCAGTGATTTGTTTAATGTCATCAGTGATTTGTTTAATGTCATCAGTTGTTTTAATGTCATCAGTGATTTGTTTAATGTCATCAGTTGTTTTAATGTCATCAGTGATTTGTTTAATGTCATCAGTGATTTGTTTAACGTCATCAGTGATTTGTTTAATGTCATCAGTGATTTGTTTAATGTCATCAGTGATTTTAATGTCATCAGTGATTTGTTTAACGTCATCAGTGATTTGTTTAATGTCATCAGTGATTTGTTTAATGTCATCAGTGATTTGTTTAATGTCATCAGTGATTTGTTTAACGTCATCAGTGATTTGTTTAATGTCATCAGTGATTTGTTTAACGTCATCAGTGATTTTTCATCAGTGATTTGTTATCATCAGTGATTTGTTTAACGTCATCAGTGATTTGTTTAATGTCATCAGTGATTTGTTTAACGTCATCAGTGATTTGTTTAATGTCATCAGTGATTTGTTTAATGTCATCAGTGATTTGTTTAACGTCATCAGTGATTTGTTTAATGTCATCAGTGATTTTGATTTGTTTAATGTCATCAGTGATTTGTTTAACGTCATCAGTGATTTGTTTAACGTCATCAGTGATTTGTTTAACGTCATCAGTGATTTGTTTAACGTCATCAGTGATTTGTTTAATGTCATCAGTGATTTGTTTAATGTCATCAGTGATTTGTTTAACGTCATCAGTGATTTGTTTAATGTCATCAGTGATTTGTTTAATGTCATCAGTGATTTGTTTAACGTCATCAGTGATTTGTTTAACGTCATCAGTGATTTGTTTAATGTCATCAGTGATTTGTTTAACGTCATCAGTGATTTGTTTAATGTCATCAGTGATTTGTTTAACGTCATCAGTGATTTGTTTAACGTCATCAGTGATTTGTTTAACGTCATCAGTGATTTGTTTAACGTCATCAGTGATTTGTTTAACGTCATCAGTGATTTGTTTAACGTCATCAGTGATTTGTTTAACGTCATCAGTGATTTGTTTAATGTCATCAGTGATTTGTTTAACGTCATCAGTGATTTGTTTAACGTCATCAGTGATTTGTTTAACGTCATCAGTGATTTGTTTAACGTCATCAGTGATTTGTTTAACGTCATCAGTGATTTGTTTAACGTCATCAGTGATTTGTTTAACGTCATCAGTGATTTGTTTAACGTCATCAGTGATTTGTTTAACGTCATCAGTGATTTGTTTAACGTCATCAGTGATTTGTTTAACGTCATCAGTGATTTGTTTAACGTCATCAGTGACGTCATCAGTGATTTGTTTAACGTCATCAGTGATTTGTTTAACGTCATCAGTGATTTGTTTAACGTCATCAGTGATTTGTTTAACGTCATCAGTGATTTGTTTAACGTCATCAGTGATTTGTTTAACGTCATCAGTGATTTGTGTTTGTTTAACGTCATCAGTGATTTGTTTTAATTTGTTTAACGATCAGTGATTTGTTTAACGTCATCAGTGATTTGTTTAACGCCATCAGTGATTTGTTTTAATGTCATCAGTGATTTGTTTAACGTCATCAGTGATTTGTTTAACGTCATCAGTGATTTGTTTAACGTCATCAGTGATTTGTTTAACGTCATCAGTGATTTGTTTAACGTCATCAGTGATTTTTTTAACGTCATCAGTGATTTGTTTAATGTCATCAGTGATTTGTTTAACGTCATCAGTGATTTGTTTAACGTCATCAGTGATTTGTTTAATGTCATCAGTGATTTGTTTAACGTCATCAGTGATTTGTTTAACGTCATCAGTGATTTGTTTAATGTCATCAGTGATTTGCATGTGCGTGCGTGATCATGACTCCATCATCATAGATACACACACGTGTGTTTATCTGCAGATCAGACACATGTGTTAAATGTTAAACACAAATAAACACAAACTCTCTCCAAAACTTAAATACAAATTGTTGTTATTATATTGTTATTATAGTTTATTGTTATTGTTTACTTTCACTTCATTTATATTCAGCCTCAAACACTCACTGAGAACGACCTTCACCACTTGCTGAAGGTCGAACCTCTTCAGGCGATACACCTGCTCTCTGATTGGTCGACCCAAATTCGTCCAAAGACAAACAGAGCTTGAGGCGAAACTCGACCTCCACGATGTTCTTGAGCTCACAGTTGTAATAATCTTGTTGGAACACGTTCAGTTGTGTCTGTGAACAAGCTTTGATCCTGACCTTCGAGAATTCTTCTGCTTCATGTTTGACCTTCTAATCATGTTTTTGCTTCACACTTCCTGTCTGTCCTCACCACACTTCCTGCCTGTCCTTGCCTCACTTCCTGTTTGTCCTCACCAAACTTCTTGTTTGTCCTGCTCCTCACTTCCTGTTTGTCCTGCTCCTCACTTCCTGCCTGTCCTTGCCACACTTCCTGTTTGTCCTGCTCATCACTTCCTGTCTGTCCTGCTCCTCACTTCCTGCCTGTCCTTGCCACACTTCCTGTTTGTCCTGCTCCTCACTTCCTGTTTGTCCTGCTCCTCACTTCCTGCCTGTCCTTGCCACACTTCCTGTTTGTCCTGCTCATCACTTCCTGTCTGTCCTGCTCCTCACTTCTTGTTTGTCCTGCTCCTCACTTCCTGTCTGTCCTGCTCCTCACTTCCTGTCTGTCCTGCTCCTCACTTCCTGTCTGTCCTGCTCCTCACTTCCTGTCTGTCCTGCTCCTCACTTCCTGTCGAAGAATCTTTGTTATTTAATTCACTTGAAGGACTTGGAACTGTAGAGAAAGACGACATGTATCCATGAGTATGATTACGTACAAATGTTAATTCCTCTTGTGTTCTCTCCCAGATCCGTCTCCTCACCAGAGGCTCCAGCCTCCAGCCACTGACCACTGCGACCTCAGCAGCCTGATGGACTTCAACTCTCCGGACGCCTCCCTGGACAAAGGTTTGTTCATGTCGAGAGACTTTAAAACGACATAAAAGTTTCTGAGTTGTAGGAAGTGAGGAGCAGGACAAGCAAGACGTGTGGTGAGGACAGACAGGAAGTGTGGTGAGGACAGACAGGAAGTGTGGTGAGGACAGACAGGAAGTGTGGTGAGGACAGACGGGAAGTGCGGTGAGGACAGACGGGAAGTGCGTTGAGGACAGACGGGAAGTGCGTTGAGGACAGACGGGAAGTGCGTTGAGGACAGACGGGAAGTGCGGTGAGGACAGACAGGAAGTGTGGTGAGGACAGACAGGAAGTGTGGTGAGGACAGACAGATGAAGATTATAAAGAAGATGAAGATGAAGATGAGGATGGAGATGAAAATTAAGAACTTTTAACAACAACCAGAAGAAAAAACACGAACAAAACATATTTTTTTCTTTTATAAACTTTAAAATCTTCTCATATTTATTTTTCCTTCAAATATATTTTATTTAGTATTTTCTTCCTTTTCTTTCAAATCTTTCAAATCGTTTTATTTATTTTAAAATCTTTATATTCGTCTCAACATCATCACATCCAGTAGATTTATTTCATGTGTTTTTGATTTATTTTCATTCGTCCATGTTTTCTTACATGTTTACAAACAAACAAATATAAACATGAAGACTTTGATGTTTGTTGATAAACAATCATTCGTCTCCAGACGATACAAACGTTTCTCATGATTCATCTTTAATCCACGTCTGGCCTCGTTTTCCTCTGAAGATTAAGATTCTGAGATAAGAAGCTCTTTTCAATCAGATCCGTGAAGATAAGAATAAACATCTCAACCAACTTCAGAACCTCCAGTTGAAGGTTCTGATCCATCTGTACTGGTCCTCGTTTGTATAAACGTTTATTTAGAAACATTTCAAACATTCTTGTGTTGACATGATCCTCCAGAGCTTCTGTGGAACATCATGAAACACATGGAGGTCCAGATGTTTCACGATCCTCCAGAGCTTCTGTGGAACATCACGAAACACAAGGAGGTCCAGATCTTTCACGATCCTCCAGAGCTTCTGTGGAACATCACGAAACACAAGGAGGTCCAGATGTTTCACGATCCTCCAGAGCTTCTGTGGAACATCTCGAAACACAAGGAGGTCCAGATGTTTCACGGTCCTCCAGAGCTTTTGTGGAACATCTCGAAACACAAGGAGGTCCAGATGTTTCACGATCCTCCAGAGCTTCTGTGGAACATCATGAAACACATGGAGGTCCAGATGTTTAATGATCCTCCAGAGCTTCTGTGGAACATCTGGAAAAACATGGAGGTCCAGATGTTTCACGATCCTCCAGAGCTTCTGTGTAACATCTGGAATAACATGGAGGTCCAGATGTTTAATGATCCTCCAGAGCTTCTGTGGAACATCACGAAACACAAGGAGGTCCAGATGTTTCACGATCCTCCAGAGCTTCTGTGGAACATCTCGAAACACAAGGAGGTCCAGATGTTTCACGATCCTCCAGAGCTTCTGTGGAACATCATGAAACACATGGAGGTCCAGATGTTTAATGATCCTCCAGAGCTTCTGTGGAACATCTGGAAAAACATGGAGGTCCAGATGTTTCACGATCCTCCAGAGCTTCTGTGGAACATCTGGAATAACATGGAGGTCCAGATGTTTCACGATCCTCCAGAGCTTCTGTGGAACATCTGGAAAAACATGGAGGTCCAGATGTTTCACGATCCTCCAGAGCTTCTGTGGAACATCTCGAAAAACATGGAGGTCCAGATGTGTTCTGTTGCTTCAAAAGTCAACGAATGTTATTGAATGTTATTCAAGTTGTGTTGACATTTGTAAACAAACATTTTAAACAAACATTTTAAACAAACAATTGTAAACAATCTGGACTTTTGGGGGAATGAAGTGTAGTGAAGCGTGTTCGGGTGAATCGTGTTCAGGGTGAAGCGTGTTCGGGTGAAGCGTGTTCGGGTGGAGCGTGTTCGGGTGGAGAGTGTTCGGTTGGAGCGTGTTCAGGGTGGAGCGTGTTCGGGTGAAGCGTGTTCTGGTGAATCGTGTTCAGGGTGAAGCGTGTTCGGGTGGAGCGTGTTCGGGTGAAGCGTGTTCGGGTGAAGCGTGTTCAGGGTGAAGCGTGTTCAGGGTGAAGCGTGTTCAGGGTGAAGCGTGTTCGGGTGAAGCGTGTTCGGGTGGAGCGTGTTCGGGTGGAGCGTGTTCGGGTGGAGCGTGTTCGGGTGAAGCGTGTTCGGGTTGGAGCGTGTTCGGGTAAGGCGTGTGAGGGTGGAGCGTGTGAGGGTGAAGCGTGTGAGGGTGGAGCGTGTTCGGGTAAGGCGTGTGAGGGTGGAGCGTGTGAGGGTGGAGCGTGTGAGGGTAAGGCGTGTGAGGGTGGAGCGTGTGAGGGTGGAGCGTGTGAGGGTGGAGCGTGTTCGGGTGGAGCGTGTGAGGGTGAAGCGTGTGAGGGTGAAGCGTGTGAGGGTGGAGCGTGTTCGGGTAAGGCGTGTGAGGGTGGAGCGTGAGGGTGGAGCGTGTTCGGAGCAGTGGTAGGGTGGAGCGTGTGAGGGTGAAGCGTGTGAGGGTGAAGCGTGTGAGGGTGGAGCGTGTTCGGGTAAGGCGTGTGAGGGTGGAGCGTGTGAGGGTGGAGCGTGTGAGGGTGGAGCGTGTTGGGAAAAGGCGTGTTGAGGGTGGAGCGTGTTCAGGTAAAGCGTGTGGTGGAGCGTGTGAGGGTGAAGCGTGTGAGGGTGAAGCGTGTTCAGGGGCGTGTGAGGGTGGGCGTTTGGTGAAGCGTGTGAGGGTGAAGCGTGTGAGGGTGAAGCGTGTGAGGGTGAAGCGTGTGAGGGTGAAGCGTGTTGTGTCTGTGCAGGTGCAGGTGGTTCTACAGCTAAGAGAAGGACCTGGAAGGTGGAACATGTTGACGTCACATCAGGTGCTGATCTTCTGTTGCAGAGCTGCTGCGCGAGGAGGTGCTGCAGCTGCAGGACGAGGTGACTCTGCTGCGGCAGATGAAGGACATGTTGAGTAAAGACCTGGAGACTCAGGGAAGCTGCTCGGCTGACCTTCTCTCCGTCACTGAGCTGCGGGTCCAGCTGGGCCAGAAGGAGCAGGATCTGGACCGAGCCAAGGAGGCCCTGCAAGGTGAGGGAGAACCAGGTCCACACACTCTGAAATGACACCTGTTGGTCTTTGACGTCATTTGGCCTTGAACATCCTAAACCTTATCTTGCTTCTAATTGGTTAGTATTACGTGGTTTCTTAATTCAATGAGTAAATTAAAGCCCTGGTGAACATGCTAACACTATTTCTAACATGAAAGCTAACACCGGAGCTAACACCAGAGCTAACATGAAAGCTAACACCAGAGCTAACACCAGAGCTAACATGAAAGCCAACACTATTTCTAACATGAAAGCTAACACCAGAGCTAACACCAGAGCTATCATGAAAGCTAACACCAGAGCTAACACCAGAGCTAACATGAAAGCTAACACCAGAGCTAACATGAAAGCTAACACCGGAGCTAACACCAGAGCTAACATGAAAGCTAACACCAGGGCTAACACCAGGGCTAACACCAGAGCTAACACCAGAGCTAACATGAAAGCTAACACCAGAGCTAACATGAAAGCTAACACCAGAGCTAACATGAAAGCTAACACCAGAGCTAACATGAAAGCTAACACTAGTTCTAACATGAAAGCTAACACCAGAGCTAACACCAGAGCTAACATGAAAGCTAACACCAGAGCTAACACCAGAGCTAACACCGGAGCTAATACCAGAGCTAACATGAAAGCTAACACCAGAGCTAACACCAGGGCTAACATGAAAGCCAACACCAGAGCCAACACCAGAGCCAACACCAGAGCTAACACCAGGGCTAACATGAAAGCTAACACTAGTTCTAACATGAAAGCTAACACCCGAACTAACATAAAAGCTAACACCAGGTCTAACATGAAAGCTAACACCAGAGCTTACATGAAAGCTAACACCAGAGCTAACAGCAGAACTAACATGAAAGCTAACACCAAGGGCTAACATAAAAGCTAACACCAGAACTAACATGAAAGCTAACACCAGTTCTAACATAAAAGCTAACACCAGAACTAACATGAAAGCTAACACCAGGGCTAACACCAGGGCTAACATGAAAGCTAACACCAGAGCTAACACCAGAGCTAACACCAGTTCTAACATAAAAGCTAACACTAGAGCTAACATGAAAGCTAACACCAGAGCTAACACACATTGTTGGGTCATGTCAACTCTCCTGTCCATCCTCAGTCCTTCATCATTCGTTTGTAATCAAAGAACTAGTACAAGCGGAAACACAATAATGAAGCTTCTGCAGCAGATCAACAGAAAGGAAACAAAAGTTTTTATCTGCAGTTATTCTCAATAAACCACTTACTTTGCTTTCAAAAGAGCTTTTGTGATCAGATAAAAAACACTTTGGAGATGTTGGAGTGTCAGCAGCAACGAAGGAACGATGCTGGTGCAGCTGTTCCTGAAAGAGTTCAGCAATGAACAAATATATATATTTAAAAAGAAAGATTTTACAAATATATGCATTTAAAACCATCTTATTAAAAATTCATAGATACAATAGATATAAAATAAACACAACATTAGCTACAGAGGTTTGATGTCATCTTATGAAGGACAAGAGACTTCGTTCTGTCCATCATGTCTTCGATAGAAGCACCAACAGTGGGATCAGGATCTGAAGCTAGAAAGAGCCACTGAAGAGCGAACAGGTGCAGAGACTCAAAGACTCTTTCATTGACGTCCGGACAAGCTTTTCTCAAAAGGATGTTTGTTCTGATCCTTGGCAGCAGAAGAACCTTCTGGCTCAGAAGAACCGCCGAAGAACAGGTGGAAGAGAAAGTTGATGTTCAGCTCACGACTTCCTCTTTCATTCGTGCTTCTGTTCATCAAAGACCTTTTAACACTTATGTATGCTGGTCATCATGTATGTGCTGGTCATCATGTATGTGCTGGTCATCATGTATGTGCTGGTCATCATGTATGTACTGGTCATCATGTATGTGCTGGTCATGATGTATGTGCTGGTCATCATGTATGTGCTGGTCATCATGTATATGTGGTCATCATGTATGTGCTGGTCATCATGTATGTGCTGGTCATCATGTATGTGCTGGTCATCATGTATGTGCTGGTCATCATGTATATGTGGTCATCATGTATGTGCTGGTCATCATGTGTGTGTGGTCATCATGTATGTGCTGGTCATCATGTCTGTGCTGGTCATCATGTATGTGCTGGTCATGATGTATGTGCTGGTCATCATGTATGTGCTGGTCATCATGTATGTGCTGGTCATCATGTATGTGCTGGTCATCATGTATGTGCTGGTCATCATGTATGTGCTGGTCATCATGTATGTGCTGGTCATCATGTATGTGCTGGTCATCATGTATGTGCTGGTCATCATGTATGTGTGGTCATCATGTATGTGCTGGTCATCATGTATGTGCTGGTCATTATGTATGTGCTGGTCATCATGTATGTGCTCGTCATCATGTATGTGTGGTCATCATGTATGTGTGGTCATCATGTATGTGTGGTCATCATGTATGTGCTGGTCATCATGTATGTGCTGGTCATCATGTATGTGCTGGTCATCATGTATGTGCTGGTCATCATGTATGTGCTGGTCATGATGTATGTGCTGGTCATCATGTATGTGCTGGTCATCATGTATGTGCTGGTCATGATGTATGTGCTGGTCATGATGTATGTGCTGGTCATCATGTATGTGCTGGTCATCATGTATGTGCTGGTCATCATGTATGTGCTGGTCATCATGTATGTGCTGGTCATCATGTATGTGCTGGTCATGATGTATGTGCTGGTCATCATGTATGTGCTGGTCATGATGTATGTGCTGGTCATCATTTATGTGCTGGTCATCATTTATGTGCTGGTCATGATGTATGTGCTGGTCATGATGTATGTGCTGGTCATCATGTATGTGCTGGTCATCATGTATATGTGGTCATCATGTATGTGCTGGTCATCATGTATGTGCTGGTCATGATGTATGTGCTGGTCATGATGTATGTGCTGGTCATCATTTATGTGCTGGTCATCATGTATGTGCTGGTCATGATGTATGTGCTGGTCATCATTTATGTGCTGGTCATCATGTATGTGTGGTCATCATTTATGTGCTGGTCATCATGTATGTGCTGGTCATCATTTATGTGCTGGTCATCATGTATGTGCTGGTCATCATGTATGTGCTGGTCATCATGTATGTGCTGGTCATGATGTATGTGCTGGTCATGATGTATGTGCTGGTCATGATGTATGTGCTGGTCATCATTTATGTGCTGGTCATCATGTATGTGCTGGTCATCATTTATGTGCTGGTCATCATGTATGTGCTGGTCATCATGTATGTGCTGGTCATGATGTATGTGCTGGTCATCATGTATGTGCTGGTCATGATGTATGTGCTGGTCATGATGTATGTGCTGGTCATCATTTATGTGCTGGTCATCATGTATGTGCTGGTCATCATTTATGTGCTGGTCATCATGTATGTGCTGGTCATCATGTATGTGCTGGTCATGATGTATGTGCTGGTCATGATGTATGTGCTGGTCATGATGTATGTGCTGGTCATCATGTATGTGCTGGTCATCATTTATGTGCTGGTCATCATGTATGTGCTGGTCATCATGTATGTGCTGGTCATGATGTATGTGCTGGTCATGATGTATGTGCTGGTCATGATGTATGTGCTGGTCATGATGTATGTGCTGGTCATCATTTATGTGCTGGTCATCATGTATGTGCTGGTCATCATGTATGTGCTGGTCATCATGTATGTGCTGGTCATGATGTATGTGCTGGTCATGATGTATGTGCTGGTCATGATGTATGTGCTGGTCATGATGTATGTGCTGGTCATCATGTATGTGCTGGTCATCATTTATGTGCTGGTCATCATGTATGTGCTGGTCATCATGTATGTGCTGGTCATGATGTATGTGCTGGTCATGATGTATGTGCTGGTCATGATGTATGTGCTGGTCATCATGTATGTGCTGGTCATCATGTATGTGTGGTCATCATGTATGTGCTGGTTATCATGTATGTTCACCAGCCTCGTCTCTCATGGAGCAGAATAAACTCTTGTTCTTGTAAATGAAAGAAAAGAAAGCTGAGAATTAATGACATTTAATCACATGTTTGTAAACAAAGAATGTTTTCATCTCTAAAGCAGGTGAAGGTTTTTTGTCAAACATACACCTCAGTGATCTTCTCGTCTCCACAGCCATGAAGTCCGACCGCAAGCGTCTGAGGTCCGAGAAGGCGGATCTGGCCAATCAGATGCAGCAGCTCTACGCCACGCTGGAGAGCCGTGAGGAGCAGCTCCGGGACTTCATCCGCAACTACGACCAGCACAGAAAAGTAGGTGAAGATCCTGCAGGTGTTTCTTCCTTCAGAGCGTCTCCTGCTTTCATTCCTTCAGTAACATTATGACCACCCTGAGAACGTCTAAACATGTGAGGAACATGATGACCAGTGTTTGAGCTTCTGACTCGCGAGCTCTTCCACCAGGAGAGCGAGGATGCAGTGAAGACTCTGGCCCAGGACAAGGACCTCCTGGAGAGGGAGAAGTGGGACCTGAGGCGACAAACCAAAGAGGCCACTGAGCACACTGGGATGCTCCGGTCTCAGCTGGACCTCAAGGAGAACCGGATCAAGGAGCTGGAGGCAGAACTGGCCATGGTGAGGACGAGGCGAGTGTGAAGAGTGTGTGTCGTGAAGATGAAGGTTTATCTTCTGTAGTGCCCTCAAGTTGATTCCTCCTCGCTCCAGCAGAAGGTTGTAAACTCCCTCATGTCTCCAACCCCCAGATGAGTAACTGTCTCAGTCAGAGAATGGAAGTCCGGGTCTTTGAGCGGGACAGAGACTTCTCCCCCAGAGTTCTGGCGGTAAGATGGTGATGAGATCCTGATCCTGGTCCTGCGGTGACGAGTCAAACGCTCGCCAATGTTCCTCTGATGGTTCCTGACCATGACTCTCGTGTTTCCATCATTGACGGTGTTTGTATCTGAACGTCTTCACCTGAAGAACATCATGTTTTCTTTGAAGGCCAAACAGTCTCTGTCCACGCTGACCAAGGACGTTCCCAAGCGACACTCTCTGGCGATGCCCGCTGAGACGGTCGTCAACGGCAACAACCAGGAGTGGGTGATGCAGGCGGACCTGCCACTGACCGCTGCCATCAGACAGAGCCAGCAGACGCTGTACAGCGACAGACAAGGTAGTGGACGCTCGTCATCACACGCGTGTGCGAGCCTCATGTCATCATGTGACGTGTGCGTCCACCACATTGTGTGTCCACCACATTGTGTGTCCACAAACACATTTGTGTAATTGAAGTTAATCCCAGATTATAATCCACTATTTTATTCCTTCGTTACTTCAAACATCTCAGTTATAAACTTTATTTTCAAATGTTCTTCTTGCTATCATGGTTGCCTAGCAACACCAGGTAGTCTTGGGCCGTTGTTCACTAAAAGTCACGACCTTTAGGTTTATCTTGTTCCCTCTCATCACGCTCAGTGGCCGCCGTGCGAGTGAGTCCATGTCACTCACGCCAGCCGTCAATCATCTCCGACGCCTCGGCTGTGGAGGCAGAACGTTCATCCGCGAGCGACATCAACTCACCGCGTCATCGGACTCACTCCCTCTGCAATGTAAGAGCTGCTGACCTCTGCTGACCACCATTGACCTCTGCTGACCACCATTGACCTCTGCTGACCTCTGCTGACCACCATTGACCTCTGCTGACCTCTGCTGACCACCATTGACCTCTGCTGACCACATTTGACCTCTGCTGACCACCATTGACCTCTGCTGACCTCTGCTGACCACATTTGACCTCTGCTGACCACATTTGACCTCTGCTGACCAGCATTGACCACTGATGATCTCTACTGACCTTTGGTGACCTCTGGTCACCTCTAATGACCTCTGCTGACCAGCATTGACCACTGATGATCTCTACTGACCTTTGGTGACCTCTGGTCACCTCTAATGACCTCTGCTCCTCCTCATGGCTTCCTGGCTGATCATCATCCGAACTCTTCCTGCTGACATCACTTCCTGTGACCTGCTTCTTCTTCTGCGTCTGCAGTCTCTGGAGGACCTGGAGGTGTCCAAGTGTAAGAAGAAGAAGGAGAAGATGGTTCTGGGCTCGTTGTCTCGGGTCTTCGCTCGAGGGAAGCAGCGCAAGTCTCTGGACCCGGGTCTGTTGACGGTACACAAGACCTTTACCTAGAAGAAGACGCAGACTGGTAACACACACGCCTGGAGACTCACAACAGACGCACACTTGTGTTTCTACACAATCATGGACTCGTGAAGAACTGCTGAGCCTGTAAATAACCTTTGTGTCCATGTTGTAGTCCCGTCATCCTGACCTTTGACCTCCTCACTGTCGGTTCATCTCCATCGTGTCCTGAGGGTCCGACTCACAATGAAACGTTCCCGCGCCAGAGTGTGAAGATGTGTCTCTGAAGGTCTTTAGATGTTCAGACCAGAATCCAAACATCTCGTCCAGACTCACTAACTAAAGGTCGCGGAAGGTTTTTCAAGGTCAAACCAATGATGACCTCAGGTTTCTAAAGGGCGCCCCCTGCAGGACGAGGAAAGAAACACTTCTGTGACTGATTCAAAACATGTTTCACTTCCGGGTGAAAGTCAAGTTTAATGAATCTCTGGCGCCCTCTAGTGTCCACTGTGTCCACACGCAGGCCGAGAGGTTCATTTATGATTTATTGAGATTATATCATTTAATCATAGAATCATGAACTTAATCACTAATTAAAGAATATGGACACTGGCCATAACATTATGACCAGCAGTTAATGATTCTGTCTTCCGTGGTCATAATGTTACGGTTGAACATCAGAAGTTAAAGATCTTCATGAACACGTGACTTTCTTTTCACTTTTCATGTTTTTGTAAATTAATAAGTTATTATTATTGTTCTTATTATAAGTTATTATTGTTATTATTATAAGTTATTACTATTTTTCTTATGATGCAAGAGTTTTA
>JACEEU010000100.1:0-10973 GCA_016630915.1 Callionymus lyra
AGCATGGTGGTGCAAGATCATGATATCGGGCTGTTTCTCTTACCATGGTGTCGGGCCTTTATATCGCATACCAGGGATCATGGATCAATTTGGATACATCACAATACTTGAGGAGGTCATGCTGCCTTATGCCGAATGGGAAATGCCCCTGAAATGGGTGTTTCAACAGGACAATGACCCCAAACGTACCAGTAAGGAGCCAAATCTTGGTTCCAGACCAACAGAATTGAGGTTATGGAGTGGCCAGCCCAATCCCCAGACCTTAATCCAATTGAGCACTTGTGGTGTGACATAAAATTTGCTGTTTCTGAGTCAAAACCCAAAATTGTGGAAGGTTGTCCAATCTTCCTGGGCTGGCATACCTGTTCAGAGGTGCCAGAGGTTGGTTGACTCCATGCAGCACAGATGTGCAGCAGTTATCAAAAACAGGGGTTATTCAACCAAATATAAGTTAACTAATTGTCAGGATTGCTAAATGTTAATATTTTTTCAGTTTATTTAGTAAATATTTTAGTTTGTAATGAGAAATGCCGACACTGCTATTTTTTTGAACACAGAAATATCACCTTTTCTTTCATATTCTGCAAAGTAAATAAATATTGATACTTTTTTCTTTATGATTTGTTGTGCAATACCATGTGCAGTGTTCCTAATGAAAGAAAATAAAAAATATAAGAATTTTGAGCTTTATTCACTTTTTAAAAAACACTGCTATTATTTTGAACATAGCTGTGTATATATATATATATATCTATATATATATATAGATATATATATAAATATACACACATGTATGTGATTAGTCTTAGTCAAATCTCATTTTACTTAAAAAAAAGAAGTATGGTTTACATTTCAATAGTGTGTATAAGATACAATTATATTATATTTTTAATAATACATTATATTATTAACATGCAAATATTTTAATATTTATTTTTTATTATTACTAATATTTTAAATAAGCGTTTTTCTTTTTTTTTCTTTTTTTTTGTGTTTCAATTACACTTTTGGCCCCACTAGATGGCAGCAGTCATTACGTCCGCCGCAGCTAAAGGAACAGTAATTTCCTTCAATATCCTGGTAATGACTGAGGACGAGAGGATACAGTCGACAGTTACGACTTCGTCAAGAGTCATGTGGTCTGTAAATTCTGCAACACCAGAGTCAAGTACTCAACAATACTTTTGTATATTTATAATATATCCTTGATATGTATCGTATCGCTATCGAGTTTTTGCAATACACACACGATAAACACAACTTAAGGGTGACGACGTTTCAAAAAATGTTAGCTTATGATGCTAAATATTTAAATATGAATGTAGTTCTGCCAACTTGTCATTCCAAATATTTAACAACAGGGGGCAAAGCCTTTTATTTAAATGATTGAACAAAGTATTTAAACCTGAAAATCAAGTTAGTGCAGACTTTGGTTGCAACTAACTTTTGCAGCTCATTTTAATAAGAATTTATAAAGTATTTTCAAAACAATCGAGACTTTATTTGTGGTTTGGCTACATTATAAAAAGTTAAAATCTCAAGAGGAAGAAGGTGTTTACTATATATATATATATATATATATATACAGGTCCTTCTCAAAAAATTAGCATATTGTGATAAAGTTGATTATTTTCCATAATGTAATAATAATTGAACTTTCATATATTTTAGATTCATTGCACACCAACTGAAATATTTCAGGTCTTTTCTTGTTTTAATACTGATGATTTTGGCATACAGCTCAAGAAAACCCCAAATTCCTATCTCAAAAAATGAGCATATCATGAAAAGGTTCTCTAAACGAGCTCTTAACCTAATCATCTGAATCAACTAATTAACTCTAAACACCTGCAAAAGATTCCTGAGGCTTTTAAAAACTCCCAGCCTGGTTCATTACTCAAAACTGCAATCATGGGTAAGACTGCCGACCTGACTGCTGTCCAGAAGACCATCGTTGACCCGCAAGCAAGAGGGTAAGACACAGAAAGACATTTCTGAGCGAATAGGCTGTTCCCAGAGTGCTGTATCAAGGCACCTCAGTGGGAAGTCTGTGGGAAGGAAAAAGTGTGGCAGAAAACGCTGCACAACCAGAAGAGGTGACCGGACCCTGAGGAGGATTGTGGAGAAGGGCCGATTCCAGACCTTGGGGGACCTGCGGAAGCAGTGGACTGAGTCTGGAGTAGAAACATCCAGAGCCACCGTGCACAGGCGTGTGCAGGAAATGGGCTACAGGTGCCGCATTCCCCAGGTCAAGCCACTTTTGAACCAGAAACAGCGGCAGAAGCGCCTGACCTGGGCTACAGAGAAGCAGCACTGGACTGTTGCTCAGTGGTCCAAAGTACTTTTTTCGGATGAAAGAAAATTTTGCATGTCATTCGGAAATCAAGGTGCCAGAGTCTGGAGGAAGACTGGGGAGAAGGAAATGCCAAAATGCCTGAAGTCCAGTGTCAAGTACCCACAGTCAGTGATGGTCTGGGGTGCCATGTCAGCTGCTGGTGTCGGTCCGCTGTGTTTTATCAAAGGCAGGGTCAATGCAGCTAGCTATCAGGAGATTTTGGAGCACTTTTCAACAAGACCTGGCACCTGCTCACAGTGCCAAAACCACTAGTAAATGGTTTACTGACCATGGTATTACTGTGCTCAATTGGCCTGCCAACTCTCCTGACCTGAACCCCATAGAGAATCTGTGGGATATTGTGAAGAGGAAGTTGAGAGACACCAGACCCAACACTGTGGATGAGCTTAAGGCCGCTATCGAAGCATCCTGGGCCTCCAGAACACCTCAGCAGTGCCACAGGCTGATGGCCTCCATGCCACGCCGCATTGAAGCAGTCATTTCTGCGAAAGGATTCCCGACCAATTATTGAGTGCATAACTGAACATAATTATTTGAAGTTTAACTTTTTTGTATTAAAAACACTTTTCTTTTATTGGTCAGTGGGAATATGCTAATTTTTTTGAGATAGGAATTTGGGGTTTTCTTGAGCTGTATGTCAAAATCATCAGTATAAAAACAACAAAAGACCTGAAATATTTCAGTTGGTGTGCAATGAATCTAAAATATATGAAAGTTCAATTATTATCATTACATTATGGAAAATAATCAACTTTATCACAATATGCTAATATTTTGAGAAGGACCTGTATATATATATAAAATAACACCTACTCTGCTCATGCTCTCCATGCCTCCTGCCACCACCACCGCAGACTCGCCCGTCTGGATGGACTGAGCCCCGAGACACACTGCCTTCAGTCCAGATCCACACACCATCTGACAGCTCCAGGCTGGCACCGGGTAAGGGATCCCGGCCCCGACGCTGGCCTGGCGAGCAGGGTTTTGCCCTTGACCTTAAAAATACACAAACAAAAAGTGCATAAAAAGGAAGGATTAAGTGAGTTTTTTTAAGAGATACCTGCGGTCAACACGTGGCCCATGATGACCTCGGAGACCTCTTCTGGTTTCACTCCTGCTCGCTGCAGAACCTCCTTGATCACCGTAGAACCCAAGTCCTTCAGCGGCACCGTGGACAGAGCCCCATTCAAACACCCTGATAAAAACAATACAATTCATGTTTTGTCATGTTCACGCTGCAAAAATCAGAAAACTTTTAAAAACAACGCTGAAATGTAATGAACTAAATCAAAAATAAAACAAAATACATTAAATTTAATTAAATAACTCATAATGTATTTACAAATATTTTTTATAAAATTATTACATATATTACAAACACGTTATTATAGCAAACAATTATACTTTTTTATTATTATGACTTTGTCTCAGTATTTCGATACAATAATGAATGAGTGACGCAGCTGGTTTGACCACGCCCATCGCCAAGTGGGAGCATCCAATGAAACAATGCGCCTGTTTCGTGGCACTATAACCGTCTGACCAATCAGAACCATGGAACTATATTGGCACACAAGCCAGCCAATCAGAGCTGAGCAGGACATTGCGACCACGTCACACGTCATGAGCCACTTTACCAAATTAAATGTTTGTGATGTCAAACCAAATGACATGTTGACCTTAAGATTCAAGAGCTTCTATGATATATTGCAGATTTTAAACAGCGATTTAAAAAAAAAATTCCCCACAGAAATTATTTCATCTCAAGTTAAATATTTCCGCTGATAAACTTTCTCACCGATGGGAGTTCGAGCCGCAGACACGATGACAACAGCGTCAGAGTTCATTCTTGCGAAGAGAGTTATAATTCCGAGAGAAACACGAACTCCTCAGTCTTCAGCAGCTCTGTGTTGACCGACTCGATGGTGCAGCCTCCTCTCGCAGGTGTTCAACGAGGTTTCCCGCACCACAGCGCCACCACGCGTCAGGGAGGTCATCTTATGTACTTTCAATAAATCCCTCTTAATACATGCTTCTTCATGGACGAAAATGTTTCTTTTAAACAAGTTTTTCTTCTTACAGTTGTAAAATTGTTTTTCTTCAAAGAACTGATTTCATAGTAGTATTAAAAATCTTTATTGATATTTGGTCAGTACATGAAAAGGACTGAAGTCAGAGTAATAGGAACACCGCATAGAAACTACCAACAACTCGACAAAATCTTTTCAACTCAATTTTTTCTCAATGGAAAATTAAAACCGATTAAAAAAAAAAAATGTAACGAAAACACAGGTCAATGTCTCAAAATGACCATGTGAGCACGTGTGGTTCTAACGTTATTCGTGACCAGAAGTCTGACAATGGTTACAACACCGCATGTCGGGTATCGACGGCGAGAGCTCGGTGGCTTCCCCGGCCCAGTGATGTTCTAGTTTAAACTGATCCAATCCAACTTGCTCCTAATACATTCCCATTAAGCAACACAGATGTATCAGCAGAGTCGGGGGAAGAGTGCTGTGACAGAAGATGATCTTGGTTTGTGGTTTATAAAAAAAAAAATAAAAAAACGTCAAGAAAATGGAAAAACAAAACGAACATGTGTGACATTACAAAGCAGCACTGTTGCAAGCGTCAAGGCCGTTCTGAGCATGCCGTGACCCTGTAGTCCTGGTGCCCTTGGTGACCAGGGCTGCCTTGTCCTCGTGGGTGTCGATGGTGGAGTCTGTGTCGTTCGAGTGCTGAGTACATGACGTCTCGCTGCCGGTCGGAGAGTCCACGCTCTCGTACCCGGTGCTCAACTGGCTTCTGAATCCTGCCGCTCCTTTGGGTCGTGTGGCGCCAGTCTGACCCCCCGCTGCCTCCTCAGAGTGGTTGGACAGTTTGCTCTCGGCCTCTCCGGGACTGGACACCATGGGGGACATGGGAAAGTCTTCCTCCGTGCTGCTCACCTCCCGGTAAAGGCCCGGGGTCGCCGTCTCGCTCCTCTGGGAAGAGTTGCCGTTGCTTGGTCCGTTCAAGACCCTCCCTTTCCCTGCCGGTGCCGAGGGAGCGCTGGTCTGCTCGGGCTGTGTGGAGGCTTCTGTGGACATATGGGAATCAGAGGGGGAAGTCCTGCTGGGTCCTGCCCCTGCTGACGAGCCCGCAGTCTGTGAGAGAATCTGGCGACTCTCTTTCAGTTGCTGCTGGAGGACCAGGATGGTGCTCTGCATGCCCTCCACCTCCTCGTCCAGCTGGATGATGAAGTCGTTCAACTCTGGAAGAATGAGTGCAGAACACGTCGCATGATATATTTTCATGTTTTCTTGAAAACCAACAGTAGCTTTTATAAACAGTCTAGAGACTTCACCTTCAGGTACCGACAGTCCATCCTCATCTTCTATAAAATAAATCTAAAAAACTACCACATCAATATTTAACATCCATTTATCGATATGGGGGTTTCCATATTGTTTTAATCATAGATCGTATGTTTTTTATTTTAATAAAGTAAATTTGAAACATTTTGCTTATTTATAATAAATATTCACAATGTTTGTTCATCTTTCTGTTGCAATTTAACTTGCAGCCCCAGTCATAACATTATTTGCAGCTAAAGGAACAAAACAATCCAGTGAGATACTGGCGATGACCGAGGACGAGAGGATACAGTCGACTCCAGCAGATTTTAAATCTGATGTTTGGACATATTTTTTTGGTTTGAAAACAAATGAAAGCAGTAAAGACTTCGTCAAGAGTCATGTGGTCTGTAAATTCTGCAACACCAGAGTCAAGTACTCGACAATACTACGAATATATCCTTATTAATCCCAATGATGCACCTGTATTGAGATGCATATCGTGTCGCCAGATTGATGCCAATACACACTAATAGACGCCTGGGCAAGACAAGAACATCCACATGCTTCTCTGATCCAGCTTCCAAAGATCAATTAATACACAAGTTCTAGGCTGGACTGTTATGAACTTTGCAACAACAAAATAAAAACATTTAGACATGTTTATACTTGGATCTTTCAAACATAATCATAATGTCAGCGTGACATATTTCCCTCACAACCACTGAAGGTTAAAAGAAAAAAATGGTAAATTCCTACCGTCTTGACTGCTCTTGAGCTCCTCGCTGTACTTCTTCTGCAGCGCCAACTCTGCTTCAAGCTGGGCAATGCGTCCCTGGGACAGCTGCCGACCGAGTTCCTGGTTCTCCTGGATCAGCATCCGGCACTTGGCCATCAGCTTCTTCCCAGTTTGGCTGCAAGGGAAACAATCTCACATCACATAAATGAACCAGGAGACAATCATATCAGGCAGGAAGGAATTCTGGCGCCCGCCTCCCAAACTACACCAGAATCTCAGGATAGCATGAACATTTAGCACAGCGATGTAGGATCAAATGAGGAAAAAAAAAGAAAAAAAAAAGAAAGTTACCCTCTGTCACACGATAATGTAAAAACATCTTTGAAGTCGACCTTCGACACACAATACATTCATATACTGATGTTATTCACACATGTAGAGGAACGACAACTTTACACAGAGATATCAGGTTATTTAGAAAGAATACCGCTCAAGTTATCCAGGCAAAATTGTTCACAGACATCACTAAGCTTATAAACAGAACTGACACCCAAATAACTTGTATTTTACATCATGGACTTCAAGTAACTAGGCATGCTTCAAAACAGAGTCTACTAATGTAGCTGCTGTGGCTAAAAAGATGCATCTCAACACTTGTTAAATAAAGGTCAAAGAAAAAAAAATGCAATCGAATTAACTTTTAACGCTTTGCTTCTTCGAACAAAATTGGGGTGAAAGCTGTGAAGGATATGGTAAGTTAAACAAAACACAGGAATACAAATCGGCACATTAACATCAACAAAGCCGATTATGAACAGTTGCGTCTTGAACACGTCGATACACCTACAGAAGTGTGTTCCCATCGAGGAAGCAAGTTTTTTTTAACGATCATGCGTTACCAATGGAGGCAAATGATGTTCACAAACACACTGGAGTACCAATGGAAGCAAACGATTCAATCAATATCAGAAAAACAAGTCAGAATATGAAACATGAAAACACACTACCGTGATGGGCCCGTGCTGCCAGACAGGTGACCTCATGCCCGAACCACAGTCCGCTGAGGACGAGGATCTGGCTGCACAGTCTTATGGATGTTCTTCCCTAGTGGCTCCTCCCTCCCACAGCCTTACTTAAAAATCTGAGAACTGTCCTCACATTAGTGAAATTATCTAGACTGTCCAAAATGTCTCATCTCTCTCAGGTGGACATAAGAGTGTACGTGTGGCGTTATCCACAGTTTAATGTCTTTATAGAAACTTTATGATCGTCTTTAAAAAATGTTCAATAGCCAGTTTAGGCTGGGGATCTCCGCCATGCCATTCACCCCCTTAATGAATATCGAGACTGTCTGCGGGGGTGGCATGTGTATGTCCGTATCGGGAAGTGGGCGACCACCTCTTCAGAAACAGTCCGGACTCCTTTGTGCCCCTGGGCGGTGAGGAGGTTATGCGGCAAGAGAACCAAAACAAGTGTCACCTGACCATACTGTAGTTTCAGTTTAGTTTATGTGATGTGTGGCTGCCACAATGCAAGAGTACAAACACATTTCTGCTGAAAAGTCTGCATCTCATGGTGAGAACAGCTTTTGTCAGTCTCCCCCCCACCATTGTTCCTGCATGCCTGCAGTGAGAGTGAGGGTGGGGGGGCATGAGGACCTCTTGACTTTTTCTGGGAGGATGAGTGTTATTTTTGATTGTCTTTACCTATCAGGTGTAAATTTCCAGGCACTCAGTTCATTTTGGGCCTGCTCCAGTTTGTCTTTAGTCTGTTCCAGTTCAGCCTTCATTTTGAGGAAAAACAAGTTGATGGCCGGGTCCACCATGGATGACCGAAGCTGGGCTGCACTTGGTTGTTGGACTTGTTTGAGATACTGGATCTGGGTCTACAGGATGATACAGACAAGTGTTAGCTACGACAGCAACATGAGATATGATTTTAATGGCTAAGCTCACTGCATTGCTGATCAAAATAATACTTCAAATGTCTTATATTTATAAAGCATAAAAACTCAAATACTGAGACATTAGCAGAGTAAAAAAACAAAACGATTGAAACACTTACTATTATTAAAGAATAAACAGTTAACGCTAAATACCTTATGCTTTTTATGTTTCTACAGCCAAAATCATTGCCTAAGACAACTCAATGCTAATGTTTGCAAACATGTCAATCAGTATTTGTACAGTTTCGCTCGAGGACAGAAGTTTCAATTTACTCGTCAAAGGATTTAGGCCATCAAACAAGAAACATGACATGACTAGGTCGTTTAAAACAAATTGCTTGTTAAAATGAATATGCAGTAAATAAAGAGACACTGTTGACATGACTTCAGGTTTATTTCATTTAAAAAACATTGATGAATCAATAATATGATTAGAGAACTAGAGAAACAAAAAACGTATCGATAATTATATATCAGGTTATTAACGAACTGATGCTAGCCTTTGGAGTCACACGGTGCCCCTGGATTAACAACAAGTCGCAAAAAGGTTGGCGACCCCTGCACTAAGGATTAAAATCAGAGACTTAAAAAGCCGCTGCAAATGTATTTTATAATTGACAAGAATTGCACCTCCCTCACGTTGATCATAATAGAAGATAAACGATACAAAATCTCTTACGCTAATTAAAGCACAATTTAATAGTACTTACTGTGCACTCCTGCATCTCTTGCTCCTTCGTGGCAAGTCGCATGACCAAGATGTTCTCCCTGCGTGCAGACTCCTGCTGTTGCTGCTTGAGCTTCTCCTCAGATTCCTTCAGGCCAGGCACGTCATTGGCTGAGCGCATGAGGGAGGGAGGAAATACACAACAGATTAAATATCCTCTCTTCAAAGAACATTAATAAACATGATCACTCCGGTGAATACCATCTCAATAGCAGTATACTTACAGCATAGATCTGCGTATTTGGTCTCCAGGACTTGCACGTATGCTTCATGCTGTTTCCACCTAAAGAAACATCGCATGTAAATATAGTTGACGAGCATTAACACTGTATCGACAAGGCCGTTATTTACCTTGTGCACAGCTCCTCTCTAGTCAGGGTCTTCATGTCAGATTCACTCAGGCGAACCTGCGGACAGAATCATCGATAAGAATCTACTGAACAAGTGTTGATCATCATCAACAAGTGGAAAACAGTAAGAACGGACTCACCTTTTTGGGAAGCGGTTCCTCGTTGGTCATTTTGGATCTGGAACACAAAAGATTAAGATTAACACTATTCCAGTGAGATAAAGTTCACCAGACTGGACGCTGGGCTGCAGTAACATGTACTACTTCTTCTTGTTTTATGGAAGAAGGAGAAGGATTGCCGACTGATTCAGAGTTTGGATTGGAATATAAGTTCTCTTTATTTTTACGAATAAAGTGCATGAATAAACTATGGTAAATTATACACTCAAATCACCAATTTAGTTCTCCTAAAATAGTGTATTACCAAATCATAACATTCGCATTGTATTATTTTTAAATACGAATTTAATTCATTATATTTATAACTAATGTTTTTTCTCTTTTGTTCGTATTCTGGGGATGAAATGATGACTTATTATTTCGTTTTGGATTTCCCACAATTTCCCCTTTGATGTCAATTCATTTTTAAAAGTATTCTGGTCTGCATGTTCAAACCTTAACCCCCGATATAACCGTTTCTTTGCTGTTTTGGATTCTTCTCGTGTTTCTTTCTCATTCTTTAAATGATAACTTCTTCTTCCCAATTTGTTAACCAATCCCCCTTCATTTCTGTCTTTATTATCTGATCTACTGAGGGACGATGATGTCGATGTATCATCACACTGAGCCTTTTGAAGCATTAGCTCGTGTCTGCTAACGGCAAACGAACAGCTGCTAAAATACTGTCAAATGTTGTCAAACTACTTGTAAACCGCCTTGTTGACTGCACCTACAAGCTACACCGGGACACATGCGTGTAATTCGTGGTTTAAAAGCAAGGGTGTTGTGTGGGATTATTAGCCTCTTTCGTGCTCCTTGTCATCACAAAATGGCGGTGAAGGAAATAACTCCCTCCCTTGCGCTCCTTTTCCCGACACTAGCGGACTCCACGGCTGGCTATAAGGGTCCAGAAACTTACCAGAACCCCTTTATGTTTATGGTCCGTAATCCCTTGTTCGACTGGACGAGGTGCAAAGCTGGCGAGCCTTGTCGGTTTTTGACCAGGGGGTTCTTCTCCTCGCCAGTGCAGAATGGCTGGATGGCGGCGCTGCAGAGAACAAGCAAAGATGCCGCATGGAAACAGGAAGTCTCACTCTGATGAACTATCTGAGGATACACTCTTAAAAACTGACCCCCCCACAATAACAATATTTAAACACTAATTTATTCCAGAATGTCGATTATGACGAATATTTTTGTTGTTATTATTCTTATCCTATTTTTTAATTTCTTCGTGATCAGAAGGAGTTTTAAGCTTCCTACTAAGAACAACTGGCTCAGACTTAGCTTTGCCCCTTTTATTTAACGTTAAATGATAACAAACCCTCCTTAAGGACATTAAACGTGAGCTAGATTTATCACC
>JACEEU010000994.1:0-22797 GCA_016630915.1 Callionymus lyra
ATCATTGTGGCTATAATAACTAATTTTATTATTTCAAATGTCCTGGAATTTAAATGTAAAAAGTCATAAGTCACTACGTCCAGTGAGCCATCTCATTTGAGATAATACATGTATTGTGCATTAGGGGGTTTGGAGATTAAACTTAACTAGCAAATATAAACCAACTTTCAAACCAAAATCAAGCAAGTCAATCTCAAAACTGCCTCATGCTTGAGGCAGTGGATTGAGTGGTTATCGTCTGCCTATTGTCATGTGTTTGTTCCTTCCTGTTTTATTTTGAAAGTGTGTTTCCGTGTTTGGTACGGGTCCTCTGTTTTGTCTTTACAGACGCTGGCAGGTGCTGGGGATGATTGAATGGCGGGTTCTTCCCACTCATAAGGAGCGTCTCTGACCGGAAGAACTCGCCAGAGTATTCAGTTTCCTGACCAGGTTGGCAACTCGATATCGCTCCGCTCTTAAATTTCTGAACGATCTGTTTTTTGAAGCCCCCTGACGTTGTCAGCTTTCTTAGTTGCTCACGTGAGTCTTTTTCCCTTTTGTTTTAGTTGCTGTTCGAGACCCTGATCTCCAGCCGTGTTCCTGCCTGCGTCCCGAGCGCCTGTCCTGTTTTTGTTCCGGTCCCTCCCGACCGCTTCTTTGGACATTAAAAGACTTTTTGTTCCGAACGATTCTCCGAGGATTTATTCACTTCCGCGTCTGGGTCTCCTGCCGTGTTCGACTCATGACAGAATACTCCGCCGAGCCTCTGTGCGCGCTCCGACTGTCTCACCTGCTCACACTGAAAGACTGCCGGCTCTACGCGAACCCACGATACCCACGCCTGAACATTATAGTGGAGAAGTGGGCGGTTGTGCACGTTTTTTGCTCCAGCTTCAGTTAGTGTTTAGCCAGCAGCCCTCCTCGTTTTCCATGGGTCGCGCCCAGATCGCGTATCTGATAAATCTCCTCCGGGGTAGAGCAGCTGACTGGGCTACTTCACTGTGGGAGTCTAACTCTCCGGCTCTAGCGAATTATGACGGGTTTACTGACGAGATGCGCCGGGTTTTCGACCTGCCACATCGCTCTCCCGCTGCGTCCTCTCGCAAGTTACTTAGGTTGAGACAGGGAGAGGAGTCTGTGGGGCATTACTCAGTTGATTTCCGTATATTAGCTGCCGAGAGTGGTTGGAATGAGCCCGCACTTATAACCGTGTTTACCCAGGGGTTAAGTAGCTCCGTCAGGGATCAACTCGCCACACGGGAAGAACCAGAGGGGTTAGAGGCTCTTATCAGCCTAGCCATCAAAATCGATAATAGGTTGAGGGAACGCCGCAGGGAGCGTGGCAAGGACGTGTTCTCTCCACCTTTTCCTATCTTTGACCGACCAGCACCTCAGTTGACTCCTGCGACTCCGACGCCGCCACCCGACGAGCCGATGCAGCTGGGTCGTACACGTTTGTCTCCCGAACAGCGCTCCCACAGGCTCACGAGGGGACTGTGTTTGTACTGTGACGAGCCTGGTCACCTACTACGTGTCTGCACAAGTCGCCCTAAGGTTAGTGCTCGGGTGGGACACACCCGCTCTTCGCATGAACCCACTCACCAAATCACTCTACCTGGACTATTGACTTTTGACATGACTTCGACTGCAGAGGTTGTTCTGATCGACTCTGGCGCTGACGACAACTTCATTGACCGAGACTTCGCCCTGTCCCTTAACATTCCCCTGGTTAGACTAGATGTTCCCCGCCCGGTCTGCGCCATAGATGGCCGACCGCTCCTTGACGTGACTCACCAGATCACTCCCCTTTCCCTCACTATTTCGGGTAACCACTCTGAGGTCATATGTTTTCTTCTCATTTCATCTCCCTCTTCTCCTATAGTTCTTGGTCTCCCCTGGCTTCGTATCCATAACCCTCACTTTGACTGGGTGAACTCTACTGTACTTGGTTGGAGTCCTCATTGTCATTCACAGTGTCTCCGTTCTGCGCCCACTACCTCTCCCCCTCCGCTTTCCATTTCTCCCCCTCCTGATCTTTCCTCCGTTCCTCCGGAGTATCACAGTTTGGGTGAGGTTTTTAGCAAGGAGAGGGCGCTATCCCTACCACCACACCGTCCCTATGACTGCGCTATCGACTTACTTCCTGGTTCTCCACTTCCCTGTAGTCGACTGTACAAGGTTTCTCGTCCTGAGCGTCAGGCGCTCGACACCTATATCGGGGAGTCACTGACGGCCTGTTTGATTCGCCCCTCTTCTTCGCCTCTTGGTGCAGGGTTCTTTTTTATTAGTAAGAAGGACAAGTCTCTGAGACCCTGCATAGACTACAGGGGGTTAAACAGCATAACCATCAAGAATCGTTATCCCCTCCCACTCATAGATCCCCCTTTTGATCCACTGAACAAGGCCAGGGTCTTCACCAAACTGGACCTTCGAAGTGCGTATCACCTAGTTCGTGTTAGAGAGGGCGATGAGTGGAAGACGGCATTTAAGACTCCCCTAGGACACTTCGAGTATCTAGTCATGCCGTTTGGCCTGACCAATGCGCCAGCGGTTTTCCAGAGACTCATAAATGAGGTCCTAGGGGACTTCTTGAATGATTTTGTGTATGTTTATCTTGACGATATCTTGATCTTTTCCAGTTCCCGTGAGGAACACATCAGCCATGTCCGCCGCGTTCTCCAACGGCTACTAGAGAACCGACTCTTTGTCAAGGCGGAGAAGTGTGAGTTCGGAGTTCCCACCGTGAGTTTTCTGGGCTTTATTTTAGGGCAAGGTCAGCTGCAGCCAGATCCCGTGAAGGTAGAGGCAGTTTCCCAGTGGCCAGTGCCTGTTAGCCGCAAGCAATTGCAACAGTTCTTGGGCTTTGCGAACTTTTACCGTAGGTTCATCCGGGGTTATAGCCAGGTAGCCGCTCCACTAACCCAGCTTACCTCCACTAAGAGTCCTTTCATCTGGTCCGCCAAGGCGGAGGACTCCTTCAACCGGCTGCGCTCGCTGTTCTCCTCTGCCCCTATCCTAGGACACCCTGACCCGGCCCGTCAGTTCATCGTGGAGGTGGACGCTTCGGACACCGGCATAGGAGCAGTGCTGTCTCAGAGGTGCGCCAAGGACAACAAGGTGCATCCCTGTGCTTTCTATTCCCGGAAACTGTCTCCAGCTGAGCGCAACTATGACATTGGCAACCGGGAGCTCCTGGCGGTGGTGGCGGCACTTCAGGAGTGGAGACATTGGCTGGAGGGCTCAGAGGTACCCTTTCTGGTTTTAACGGATCATAAGAACTTGCTCTACTTACAGGAGGCCAGGCGCCTGAACTCCCGCCAGGCCCGTTGGGCCCTGTTTCTAGGCCGATTTGACTTTGCCCTGACTTACCGCCCAGGAGGTAAGAACATTAAGCCTGACAGTTTGCCCCTTCCCAGGAGGGTCTGGCGGATGAGACCATCCTCCCTAAGCGGTGCTTCATTAGGGCAGCCAGCTGGGACATAGAGAGGGTAGTTCAGGAGAGTCAGGAGAGTGACCCAGGACCTAGCTCTGGACCACCTGATAGACTCTTTGTTCCGCAGCCAGCTCGTGCCCAGGTGCTTCAGTGGGGACACAACCACAGGGTAGCGTGTCACCCGGGCGTTTCGAGGACACTATCGTTTCTAAGACAGAAATTCTGGTGGCCGGAGATGGCACACGATGTCAAGGAGTTTGTGGCTGCCTGTGCCACGTGTGCTCGCGGAAAGTCCTCTCGTCGCCCCCCCGCTGGACTCCTGCAACCCTTACCTGTGCCGAGTCGCCCCTGGTCGCACATCTCAGTGGACTTCGTTACCGGTCTTCCTCCATCCATGGGTAGGACGGTAATCCTTACGATAGTGGACCGCTTCTCCAAGATGGCTCACTTCATTCCGCTGATCAAGTTACCGTCGGCATTGGAGACAGCGGACCTGCTGGTCCTACACGTTTTTAGACTCCATGGCATTCCAGTGGACATCGTCTCAGATCGTGGACCCCAGTTCTCCTCGCAAGTCTGGAGAGCATTCTGCAAGTCCCTGGGGGCTAAGGCCAGTCTTTCGTCAGGCTACCATCCGCAGAGCAACGGACAGACGGAACGGGCTAACCAGGACCTGGAATCAGCACTACGCTGCGTGTCGGCGCGTCACCCCGCCTCCTGGTGCCAACAGATCCCCTGGGTGGAGTATGCCCACAACTCCCTGACGTCTTCAGCCACTGGGATGTCGCCCTTCCAGGCTGCCTACGGATATCAGCCACCTCTCTTTCCCTCTCAGGAGAGGGAAGCTGCGGTTCCCTCTGTCCGGGCCCACCTACGACGTTGTCGGTCTGTCTGGCACCATACCAGGGCTGCTTTGTCCCGCACCGCCATCCGGAATCAACGCCTCGCTGACAAGCACTGTGTGCCGTGTGCCAGCGTTTACTCACCTGGCCAGAAGGTCTGGCTCTCCACCCGGGACCTCCCCCTTCCAGTGGAATCCCGTAAGCTGGCCCCCAGGTTCGTAGGTCCCTTCGAGATTGAGAGGATCATCAATCCCACGGCCATGCGCCTCAAGCTTCCCCCATCGCTCAAGGTCCATCCAACTTTCCACGTCTCACTCCTGAAGCCTGTCGCCTCTAGTCCTCTCAGTTCGCCAGCCGAGCCTCCACCTCCTCCACTCATCATCGACGACCATCCCGCATATAGAGTCCATAAGATCCTGGAGGTTCGCCGTAGAGGTCGGGGTTATCAGTATTTAGTGGACTGGGAGGGCTACGGTCCCGAGGAGCGCTCCTGGATCTCCCGCTCACTCATCCTGGACCTCTCCCTCCTCCGAGACTTTTACCGGGAGCACCCGGAAAGACCGGGTAGAACGCCTGGAGGCGCTACCTAGAGGGGGGGGTACTGTCATGTGTATGTTCCTTCCGGTTTTATTTTGAAGGTGTGTTTCCGTGTTTGGTACGTGTCCTCTGTTTTGTCTTTACAGACGCTGGCAGGTGCGCGGCTGGGGATGATTGAATGGCGGGTTCTTCCCACTCATAAGGAGCGTCTCTGACCGGAAGAACTCGCCAGAGTATTCAGTTTCCTGACCAGGTTGGCAACTCGATATCGCTCCGCTCTTAAATTTCTGAACGATCTGTTTTTTGAAGCCCCCTGACGTTGTCAGCTTTCTTAGTTGCTCACGTGAGTCTTTTTCCCTTTTGTTTTAGTTGCTGTTCGAGACCCTGATCTCCAGCCGTGTTCCTGCCTGCGTCCCAAGCTCCTGTCCTGTTTTTGTTCCGGTCCCTCCCGACCGCTTCTTTGGACATTAAAAGACTTTTTGTTCCGAACGATTCTCAGAGGATTTATTCACTTCCGCGTCTGGGTCTCCTGCCGTGTTCGACTCATGACAGCTATGATGTCACTTAAAGGAAGAGTGTCATAAATCATGAACTTTTAAAGTTTTTAAAAACTTCATTTTAAGGGAGAACTCTTTGAACGGTACCAATTCTTAGTGGGAACTTTTGGCACAGATAAATAATCCATGAAGATTTATATTTACTGTGACATTAATGATACGAAGTTCACACTTAAATCAACCATTTTTAATCCTTTAAAAATAAGACACATTTGAATAATTTAGAGCTAATGAAATAAATTCCTGACGTTGTCCATATTATCGACGCCTGCCCTTATAAGTGCGGCTCTTCCCATATCAGCCATCTTCTTCACTGTTCACAGGGAAACATTCTGTGATGGATGAGCGTAAAACTATGAAGTGACGCGCACTGTTTCCACTGACCCATTTGAATATGTCCTCTGTGCAGGGAATTTATGTTTATCATGTGTTGCCGGTGGACCACCAGGTAGTGATGGGGGGCCGCAGGGTCGATGTCATGGAAACAGACCAGCTCTTCGTTCTGTTGACAGAAGACACGTGTTCAACAGAAGCTGAAATTAGTTAGTGAATTAAGTTATTTGTTTTTCTTTATATTGTCAGACCTCGTCAATGGTAATGATCTGTTCGTAGACATGTCAGACCATTTTAAGCCACTAGTTGGCACTGTTAGCGTGACCAAAACAAAAGGAGGTTCAGTACACAACACGAGAGAGGTGTTAGTGTGCATGTGTTTCCGCCTGTGATTGTGACGTATTCACAGGCGTCATTAGAAACTTTCGCCGCTAATGCTAAGCTAACATGCTCCTCCGTTCATAGACGGCGAGAGTTTCCTCTCAGAACACAGTTCGGAGGAGGTTTTAAACCCCTTCGTCAGGGTCATGCCGAGACTGTAATAACGGAGTCTGTCCACACGAATGAAGGGCAGACTCAACCGTCTGTGTGTTTGTTTCCAGATAAGCAAATGTCCACGAGACCGGCTTGATCAGCTGTGTTTACTCCACTTCCGTGTTGACATGCGCTGACGGGGTTTGACCGCCGATGAGCGTTGTCAAAAAAAACCCCGGCGCCATGGATGACGTCACGTTTGGTGGAGAAACGCCATGGATGACGTCACGTTTGGCGGAGAAACGCCATTGAACGGACGCACCATGGAGAGGAATGGCCCGGCAGGAGGCGGCGCAGCTCCGCCATCACCTGCATGGGCGTGATGACGGGGCGCGACAGGGATACGCCGCTCGGAGCGGAGATCCCGTTAGTTGGCCTCATCATCTGGCGCTGGGGGAAACGTCACCAGAGACCAGCCACCCCAGCAGCAACAACAACATCGGCGACAGCGGCGGCGGGCGACGAGTGAGCGTCGCCAAGATCCGCTGCGTGAGCCGGGGAGCCAGCAGCCGCAGCGGAGTCGTCGGCCGAGGGCTCCTCCCCCCTATTCATTCAAGGGAATGTGTCGGGAATAAAACAAGAGAACGTATGACGTTTCTGTGGTTCGTTCTGAGAGATGTTAGTAGTGCGCATGTGTTTCCGCCTGTGAGTGTGACGTATTCACAGGCGTCATTAGAGACTTTCGCCGCTAATGCTAAGCTAACATGCTCCTCCGTTCATAGACGGCGAGAGTTTCCTCTCAGAACACAGTTCGGAGGAGGTTTTAAACCCCTTCGTCAGGGTCATGCCGAGACTGTAATAACGGAGTCTGTCCACACGAATGAAGGGCAGACTCAACCGTCTGTGTGTTTGTTTCCAGATAAGCAAATGTCCACGAGACCGGCTTGATCAGCTGTGTTTACTCCACTTCCGTGTTGACATGCGCTGACGGGGTTTGACCGCCGATGAGCGTTGTCAAAAAAACCCCGGCGCCATGGATGACGTCACGTTTGGTGGAGAAACGCCATGGATGACGTCACGTTTGGCGGAGAAAATGCTATGGATGGCGTCACGTTTGGCGGAGAAACGCCATGGAACGGACGCACCATGGAGAGGAATGGCCCGGCAGGAGGCGGCGCAGCTCCGCCATCACCTGCATGGGCGTGATGACGAGGCGCGACGGGGATACGGCGCTCGGAGCGGAGATCCCGTTAGTTGGCCTCATCATCTGGCGCTGGGGGAAACGTCACCAGAGACCAGCCACCCCAGCAGCACCAACAACATCGGCAACAGCGGCGGCGGGCGACTAGTGAGCGTCGCCAAGATCCGCTGCGTGAGCCGGGGAGCCAGCAGCCGCAGCGGAGTCGTCGGCCGAGGGCTCCTCCCCCCTATTCATTCAAGGGAATGTGTCGGGAATAAAACAAGAGAACGTATGACGTTTCTGTGGTTCGTTCTGAGAGATGTTAGTAGTGCGCATGTGTTTCTGCCTGTGAGTGTGACGTATTCACAGGCGTCATTAGAGACTTTCGCCGCTAATGCTAAGCTAACATGCTCCGCCGTTCATAGACGGCGTGAGTTTCCTCTCAGAACACAGTTCGAAGGAGGTTTTAAACCCCTTCGTCCGGGTCATGCCGAGACTGTAATAACGGAGTCTGTCCACACGAATGAGGGGCAGACTCCAACCACATGTGTTTTGTTTACAGAAGCGCAGAGGTCCGCAAGACCTGCTGAGTCAGCTGTGTTTACTTCCACGTCGACCAGCGCTCGTGCCCGACAGAGCTTGACAGCTGAGGTGAGTGGAACTAGTCCGGACATGTCTATGTTGACCGGAGGTTGTTCCTTCCCCCACAGCGCTGTCAACAAGCACTGGCACCGTGGAGGACGTCACGTTTGGCGGCGGAAAAGAGGAAACGCCATGGAACTGACGCAACATGGTGTTTTTACGCGCGAGTTTTCTCGCCGTCCTCAGACCAGGCGAGGGCGAGGAACTTCCGCCCCATCTGGTCGATCAACTGGAGGTGCGTGGCGGTCGGATCTCACGAGTGATGAGCAGGTCAGGACCGCCAGCGGAGCTTAAGAATGTACGGGACCTGGTGAGTGATGCGGTGCCGATGCGCGCGCGACCTATTCTGAACTCACATCAGCTCCGGTTTAATTCTCCAGCACATTCCTCCACATCACGGGTTTTGTCAGCTCCGGTGACACTAAGAAGTGCTCAGGGAGTTGGGAAGACTTCCGGGGGGGAAAGGGAACACGCACGACGCGCATCTGACGTTCTCACGCGCACTTGCGCGCTTCTCCCACAGAGCCGGATTTTATGTATGAGAGTGGGGGTTCTAGTAAATCCAACTCGAGTACATGCTCTGTTGATTCAAGAGATAGAGACGCGGCTTGTGTGATGCCCTTTCGTCTACGGCCCGCTCTTGGACATTCGCGGGGGCGGGCCGGAGGACAACCCAAAGTTCACCAGGGCTGCGGTTCTGACAGAACATTATTCGGCTTGGAGTCGCCTGGTTTTACTTCATTCCACTTGGCTGGGGGGAGTAATCAGGCGGGGCTATGCGCTACAATTTGCCCGTCAACCCCCGCGTTTTTTCAGGGATTCTCTGGACTCGTGTGGCGGAGCAGGAGAAATTATCCTGTTTGAGAAACAAGGTGTCTACTCTGCTGCAGAAGGAGGTCGTAGAACTGGTTCCTGCAGCCGAGATGATGACAGGGTTTTACTCCCGGTACTTCCTCGTGCCGAAGAAGGACCTCAGCTATTTGAACAAGTTCATAGCTACCCGCCCGTTTCGCATGCTGACGGTCAAGAAACTGCTATCAGGTGCAAGTCCAGGAGATTGGATGACATCTATCAACCTGACCGACGCGTACTTTCACATACCGATAGTCAAGAGACATCGAAAGTACTTGCGTTTCGCACTCGAGGATCGTGTGTTTCAATACACTCGACTTCCGTTCGGCTACTCTCTGGCACCCAGGACCTTCACCAAGTGTGTGGAAGCGGCAGTGGAGCCATTGAGAGTGAGTGGGGTAAGGATCTTGACCTATCTGGACGACTGGTTGATCCTTGCCAGGTCAGAGGCAGAAAGTTACGCTCACACACAGAAGGTGTTGAGCCATATTGCCACCCTGGGGTTCACGGTGAACCTCAGCAAGAGCGCTCTGACTCCAGTTCAACAGTTAGTTTACCTGGGGGTACTGTTGAACTCGGAGGAGGGATACGCGCGCCTCCCGGACGTGCGCATCCCAGCCCATTCTCCGACTGACAACACAGTTGCTGGAAGCTCGGTCTCACGTGACAACAGCAGGCACTGTTATGTCCCTCCTGGGGCTCATGGCAGCAGCTCACACGGTAGTTCGGCTGGGCTTGCTGCATATGAGGGAGCTTCAGAGATGGTTTGGTCGTCTCAAGCTAGACCTCAAGCGGGAACGAGGTAGGAAAAAAGTGCGCCTTACCGCTCGGGTTTTGCAGGACATCCAGTTTTGGAACTCTCTAGCCAACCTCAGACGGAGAGTTCCATTCCAGTCCACATTCGGAGCCGGTTTTAAGTTGTCAACACTTTTGTTTGTGTAGAGCTTTACCTGTAGAATAATCTGTGCCTCTTCCACGATCCCACAGAAGACACAGCCGTCAACAGTTTCTCGGTCCATTAGCAGAAGATCCACTCGTCGATTCTCGGATCTCGAGCGAACGTTTTATCACTTTCGTTTGTTCCGCTTTGACGACATAGTTGGAGGAGAGTCTCACCTTCTTCCTGTTTTACAATGCATGACACGCAAAACTCAATACTGGCCTTTAGTGGCCACGTCTAGTTAACACTCCTTATATCACCAATAGATAATCGCCCTGAACTCCACTCTTCTTGTATATAACCAGGGCCGGGTCTAGGCAGGGGCAAGAGGGGGCCTGGCACAATGCCCCCTCAAGATTTGTGGCTGCCCCCTCATACATGCCTATCTAGACCTGGCCCTGGATATAACTTGTGTTTTCTACAAAGATAAGAAAGGTAGAGTCAAACCATCTGTAATGCTTAACAGCAAAAGATAGTCGAGCCTATAAAATTCAGCTGAAGTCACTTCAAACTTGTAAAAACTCAAAATGAAGGTCAAACAACTCCCGCCTCCAATAAGGTGGTTATTTCAAACATTTATTTCGGTTTAAATGTAGATGCAATAACAACAATAAATAGGTCCTCGGTGATTTCACGCAACAGGTTTTGGATTCACAGGAAATAATACTTGGGCAGCGTTCACAGTAACAACACGACTAAGAGGATAAAAAGCACATTTTCACATGAAGCGACAGCGAAGGGGGTGTCCAGCAGTGACATCACGGTGCACTACGTCGACGGGTGAAGGTTTCGGGGGGGTAGTGGTGTGGATCGAGAGTGCGAGATGAGAAGAAACAGCAATTTCCCTTTTCACCCATTTTAAGAGAAGCCGAGGTCGAGTGACCGTCGGCTCCTTTTTCCTCAAGTGGCCGTTGAACAACATTCAGTGACAACTTTAACATCACAGACAAGGCTTTGTTTTTTCCGACTGTGACGGTTTTTAAAAACGCGACACGAGGACACCCTTTGGATCCGTCAGTGTCCTTCGGTGGGAGACGTAAGACGTCTGCTACAAATCTACGATGATTACAAAACAAAAAGGTAAAAAATAAAAATCTAAAACTTTGTATAAAAATGTGATTCACTCACAACAAATCAAAACGTTTTGGTCGTCACGACGATGTGGATGTTTGAAGTTGCGCTGCTTGTTGTGTGTGTGTGTGAGATTCAGAGGGATGTGGATGAAAACATTCTCGCCTCTAATTCCAAAAAATAAAGTGCTGTCCGAGGACGTGCAACACTTGTAAACACCAACACGTCTTTAGATCCATCCTCGGTGCGTCGTCTTCAACCGTCTCATGTCACCACGATCAAGCGACAATTTGTACTGTAAACATTACGTTTCGACTTTGACAGTAACATCGGTGGATTCTACAGCCACGCAGCAGCCGGTGTCTCGGAGGTGGTAAGGCAGATGCATGCTGGGCAAGCCGGAGTTCTGGGCATCGAAGGCAGTCGAATGTTTGATTAACTAGTTCAGCGATCTTTGGGACGACCTTCAAAATACAGCCGAAAATCTAATCTTCTAGCTTTGACTACGCGACATAACTGCAGACAGATGGCGCTCTGCTCCCATCACGGAATATAACCAAGACTTTTCTCGCTCATGGTGCAGGAGGTTTGTGGAGAAGGCGAGCGAAAGCAGACGAGCTACTGGAACGTCCACACCTCCAGGCTGTGGATGTTGAAGTCCTGCTCGGCGGACAGCGGCTGGTTGTTGAAGGTGGCGCACCTGGTGGTGGTGCCTCGATACAGCTCACAGTCCAGCCACAGACCCAGCTGACCACTGTGGTGGAGATGGGACGGTTAGAGACCAACATAAGAGGAGCACCAGCCCTTGAAAGTGACTTTTTTCTCACCCTCCTCCTCCCATCTGCAGCGAGTCCGTATTCCCTTTCACAAAGTAGGAATTCTCCCCCGACCAGCGGTAAACCTAGAACAACAAAGGTCAACGTTGATGCTGATTATTATTATTTGAATTTTTTTTTAAATTCAAGATGCAGCTTGATATACAGTATGTTTTTGATTTTGCTCCTGAAAACATTTCACATTATATATATAAATATACACGTCCCAAATCACACACTTCTGCACTTACACTAGAAAATTGAGTGTGGATCTATGGACACTTTCCACCTTCAACGGCCGACATCTTAGTGACGTAGATCACGCTAAACGGAAGCTACGTCACCGATGACGTGTCTTCAGAGCAGATACAGGCGTAAATGTAATTTAGGTTACACTAATTAAAACATTAATTTTACCACAAAACAACACAACAACAATAATAACACAATGAAACACAACTTAATAACTTGTTTCAATTGGTGAAAAGTGCTGTCAAGTGTCGGCGATAGAGTTCCAACTTCTGGTTGCGATCAGCGTTAAAAAGTAGTAGAAGAAGAAGCTGTCGAGTCATTTCTGGTAAGTGTGTAGAGACGGTGTTTGATTTGAGACAGTACTAACTTGTCGAAATTTGTGCACTTCTTAATGTGTACTATAAACCAGTGCAATTGGAGTAGTGCGTGATTTGGGACACAGCCTTATACATTTGGGTCGTGATTATGTCAAATTAAATGTATTTAAGTCACTATTTACACCAGTAGCATAACTTGTATTCAACTAGTTAATGCATTTAACTCTCAACAGATTTAGTCTAGACCTGGTGTGATTTGAAATGATGTATAAAGTTGACACTTCTGCAGTTTACACTGTTACCTATGAAATATGAAAAAAATCAAAAACATAATGGCAATTAATTCAAATTAAGGAGTCAAAAGATTTGATGTTTTTTTCTAATTGTGTTCCTAATTGATCCCTTTGGAAAAAAGGCAATTATTACAATCTAGTCTACAGTACAATCTACAATAGTTTATAAACAATAACAAACTTAGTGCCATGAGTACGTGAGACCAAACATTGGAGACCGGTTCCCCTTTCATCATTCTTTTCATTTATTTATTTCTATGATGGCATTGTTGAATAAAAATGAAGATGCCAAATAATATTTGAATGATTTTCATATCAACCATTTTTTTTAAATAAGAAAATATTGTTACAAAATAAAAGTAATATCCAAAGGAATAATTTGAATAAAATAAAATGTCTTTTTCTACCTAATTCTCTGGAAGAAAGAAAAAGAATCTGAGCCACTTCCTACATTTGATGGGTCTCAAAATTAGGCTTTTGTTTCTCTATACAGACTTAATTTGAGAATCCAACATGAGATTCTTCACTAACAATTTGATCTGTAATTTCATTCAACGAGACAGACATGACGCAAGAGTTCTTGGTAACTCTAGTCTAGAAGCTTGAACGCACCTTGATCTCTGGACAAAAGCTGTAGAGAAACGTCTCTCCAGTGCCGTAGCAGTGTTCGCTCACTCTGAAGGGGTGAGTCGAGAACGCCCCAAATATCTGAAAGACAATCGATACCATTTAGAAATCAATTTTATTCATGACGCTTAACCGAATGGAACAGGAAATGTGTAAATCCACTCCTCAAGTCAGTTCTACCTGCTGGTTCATGTCTTTGATCACCAACAGTGCTGGACTGTCCACCTCCGCCATCTTTCTGTACAGCGTCTTGAGACTGGTCCCATGATCCACGGTGCTGTAGGACAGTCTCCAGGGGTAACCCTGCACCCTGGCTGGCAGGCGATATGCAAGCTGGGGAGGGGGGGGGCAGATCAGGTAACGTGACCCGGTTTAGATTTCTTCTCCCATCATGAGGTTTATGTTGCGTCGTCTGTACCTTCTCGATGTCCGTGTCCTGCAGCAACGTGCTCGTGTCGAGCAGCGTAGGCAGAGCCTCCACGGACAAGTCACCGTCGCAGCTGCCAAAACTCTGCCTGCGCTTGGCCTCGTCAATGGTAATGATCTGTTCGTAAACATGTCAGATTATTTTAAGCCACTAGATGGCGTCGTTAGCGTGACCAAAATATAAAGAGGTTCAGTACACAACATTAGAGTGAAGTTAGTTCCTCTCAAAATGAGCTTGTATTTGTATTTAGTTCCCTTATCTCATAGAGCACCCTGGGTCAAGGTGGGTATTAAACCTTCAGGGGTGTTATATACGATCACACAAGATGAATAAAATCAGGCCAAAAGACACTTAACCTTGAGTTTTGATAGGATGGAAGAATAAACCAGTTTTGCCAAGGGATGAATTGAACTTATTTTACTGATACTTGCAGTTAATACAAAAAATCTGAATTCTGACCCGCTCTAGTAGAAGAACTCACATTTCCCCGATCCTTAAAACTATTCACTGGCTTCCAGTTTCTTTCAGGATCAACTTTAAAATTCTGGTTCTTACTTTCAGATCTATTCATGGTCAGGCTCCTCCTTACATCAGTGATCTGATCCAGCCTTACACCCCAGCTCGGGCTCTGAGGTCTGTGGATCGGAATCTACTGATGGTTCCTGAACACGCTTCAGGACCAGAGGAGAGAAATCCTTCCAGGCTGTTGCTCCTAAGCTTTGGAACGATCTTCCTCTCCCTCTGTGTTTGATGGATCTACTGACTCCTTTGAACTTTTAAGTATATATTTTAACTGTGTATTGTTTTTGATTGTTAAAGCACTTTGTGACCCTGGTCTAGAAAGGCACTCTAGAAATAACCATTACTTACTTAGGTGAGCTACTGGACAGGGCTTTTGGAGATGAGACCCCTTATATGAAATGAATCAGACATTGATCATGACTCACCTCCCAACTACACGACGCAGGCTCACTGAAGAAGTTGTCAATCATGTCCAGCTCGTCTTTCTCCACCACCACAAACCCTTGCTCTCGGGCGTCCTTGCCGTACACTTCCGGGGACCACTGGATGAAAAAGGAATACAGGTGGTCCACCCTGGAAAAACGAGGGGTTCAATTAAGTAACCCCGGGGGTCAGTTTCATCCACGTTTTTTCCTCAATGACCGACCTTTCTTGTGGCACAGCAAACCAGTACTCTGGCTGCTTTCTGTGGCTCCCAATGCAGTAACCAGGGCTTGATGTCATCCCAGCGGTGAAGGACTTCCTCATGGGTTTACCCACTTTGAAGCAGAGGAACATGGGCGGAGACTTGCTCTTCTCCTCCGACGACAAGAGCATGTCTGAAGGACAAATCAATGAGAATAATCATAAACATCTATAGAGTCCCAAAACAAATAAAGACTGTAGAAAAATTGGATACTTTTGAATTTGACTATATTGATAAATATTATTATCTTTAAATAAATAAGAGAAGATTGAATGTAACAAGGAAAGGTATAGGAAAATGTGCATTAAAATGAGGAAATATTTTAGATCATAATTTTCAAATAAATACACAAAATATAAATAAAATAAATCTTTACTCTCTTTAACTTGAGCTCCTTAAACAGGAAGTATGATGAGATCAGACCGTCTTTATTTTGATGGCCAAACTAAGGACCGTTTATCAAAACACCCCTCAAAAACAAACGCAAAAATCAAAAGCAAAGACGCACTTGATGCACAAACATCCACTTGCCGTCCATTTAAATTCCCTTCTTTCAGTGTTCTTTGATTAGATAAGAAGTAAAATTTACATCATTTGTTCCTTACTTTATCTTAAACACATACAAAAATGTCAACATGAATCCTATTTTAATTATCAACCAACCATCGAGGCGGCCTCATAAAAATGACCTGGTGGGTCAGATTTTTGTTTGACACACGTGCTCTACAATATTAGGTTCTTGAAGCAATGACCCGCTGAGGATATTAATGTTATATCTACTGAACATTAAAGTGTAAAAGATCACCCTCATTTGATCCCAAACGTAAGTATTTAAGTAATTTAAAACATTTTTTACTGATGTAAACCCCTACAGAAAAATGTGATTCTATTTCGTCCCTACTGACCGCCAGAGGCGGTGCTTCAAGCACTGAATGTATCCATCTCGCGCATGCGCAGTTCGAGTTTAATACCAACAAAGTCACCTGTGACCCCTGATGACCCCGGAAGGGGTATATCTTCCGGTGACAGAGGATCTGTTCCTTTTCATCTTCTCGCTGCGCAAGTAGCATGTCACCGAGCTAGCTCAAGGACTAGCTCTTTCGTTGCTAGTAGTCACGCGACTTCTGTCGGAGCTGCGAAACTTTCGCCCTCCAGAGACTGCAACGAACTTTTGACGCGGAGAAGTTGTAGCGGCTCGCCGTGGACACTTCCGGAGATCGTCTTTGTTTGGCTAAGTACCAATTTTCTTTTCATTGAATATCAGTACAACCTGTCGTACTCGCCATTGGTTGTATTTTTATTTCTTTCGGTGACGAAGTGGGTTCGCTCCCTCTCCCGACATTGTCATTTTTATTTACATATCATTGAATATCAGTACAACCTGTTGTACTCGCCATTGGTTGTATTTTGATTTCTTTCGGTGACGAAGTGGGTTCGCTCCCTCTCCCGACATTGTAATTTTTATTTACATATCATTGAATATCAGTACGACCTGTCGTACTCGCCATTGGTTGTATTTTGATTTATTTTGGTGACGGAAGTGTTTTTCGCTCCCTCTCCTAACATTTATACCACTGACATACAGCTACCTTTGAGTGCCGTTGCAACCTATTGCACTCTCTTGGTTCTCACACTTCTCTCATATGTGTAAACACTCGTTGGTGAAGGCTGTGTTTTCGCACCCGCTCCCAGCGTTTGTAATACTTCTCTCATATGTGTAAACACTCGTTGGTGAAGGCTGTGTTTTCGCACCCGCTCCCAGCGTTTGTAATACTTCTCTCATATGTGTAACACTCGTTGGTGAAGGCTGTGTTTTCGCTCCCGCTCCCAGCATTTGTTGTTTTTTCTGTGTGGCCTTTCGCCCTTTGCTAACATGCTTGGCGGCCACTCCTGCTCAGTCTGTATGGCTTCTCTGCAGCCTGAAGATGGCCATGATATGTGTCCCTCATGCCTTGGTCTCGAGCATCTGAGGGAAGGTCTTTCAGAAGATCCCTGTATGAACTGCAGCTTCATGCCCCGGGGAATAAGGGCTGCCAGACTTGCTGAGGTAGAGCAACTGTTGGGCCTCGTTTCGTTGCCTGAGCAGTTAACCTCAGCCCAGCGGCAGACTCCAGCTCAATCCCGCCGATCCAGAGCCTTTCGAGGCCGGGGGACCCGGCGCTGAGGCATTGGGGTCGGCCGTCGGCTGTTTTTCCCAACAGCAGCTCAGCTATTGGGCTGCTTCCACCCGGGACCCTTGGGTGCTCTCCACCTTGACCAACGGGTACAAACTTCAGTTCCGACGCCGGCCCCCAACCATTGGCCGGGTCAAGATGACCATCATACGCGACCCGGCAAAAGCCCAAACCCTCACCCAGGAGTTGTCCGTCCTCATGGACAAGGGTGCAATCGAGCAGATAGATCCCCGGTTACAACCAGGAGGGGTCTACTCAACTTACTTTCTGGTTACAAAGAAAGATGGCGGACTCCGCCCTATCCTCGACTTGAGGGGACTCAACAAGTTCCTGAAGGTCTTGAGATTCCACATGCTCAGCCCTGCAGAGGTTCTGCGCACTGTCTCCAGGCAGGAGTGGTTTACTTCAATATACCTGAAGGATGCTTACTTTCATGTGCCCATAGCACAACACCACAGACAGTTCCTGAGGTTCGCCTTTCAGGGACGTCATTTTCAGTTCAGGGTGCTCCCATTCGGCCTCTCCGTTTCGCCGCGGGTATTTACCAGGGTTGTGATGGCAGCCCTTTCGCCCCTGCAGTCGCAGGGCATGAAGATCCTGCCCTACCTAGACGATTGGCTCATCTGTGCGTCGTCCCGGTCTCGGGCGACCCTGGACACCACAAGCCTCCTTTCCCATGTGTCTCGACTTGGTCTCAGGGTGAACTCTACAAAGAGTTGCCTAGTTCCCTCATAGAGCACAATTTTTCTCGGGATGACTCTCGATACAGTCTCAATGAAGGCCTGGCCTTCACCACAGTGTGTGGACGACATCCTCCGCCTCTTTCCCCTCTTTTGCAGGGGCACGTGGTTGCATTACGTGGAGTTCCTACGACTCCTAGGCAAACTGACGGCTGCCGCCACGTGGTCCCATTGGGGCTGTTGTTGCTACGCCCCCTTCAGAGGTGGCTGAACAACTTTCATTTGGATGTCAGGTGGCACCGGCACAGGAGACTCAAGGTCTCACACCGTTGCCTCCTTGCTCTGGCTCCGTGGAGAGAGAGAGGTTTTCTCCTCCAAGGCGTGCAGATGGGTTTGGTTGCATTCCGCCGAGAGGCCATCACAACAGACGCCTCCCTCTCAGGGTGGGGTGCAGTGTGGCAAAACCGTACAGCCCAAGGGCTGTGGTCTGCGCGAGACTGCTCGGAGCACATCAATGTTCTAGAGCTACGAGCTGTGTATATGGCCCTGCAGTACTTTCTTCCCTTCCTGAGAGGGCGACATGTGCTTGTGCGGTCAGACAATGTGTCGACCGTTTCACATATAAACCATCAGGGGGGCACCAGGTCTGCACAGCTGTTGCAAGCATCCCGGGACCTCCTGCTGTGGGCGGCTCCACGCCTGGCCAGCCTAAGAGCAATGTATTTGCCCGGGGACCGGAATCAGGTCCCAGACCTGCTCTTTCGGGGCAAGCCCCCATCGGGGGAGTGGCGGCTTCATCCAGAGGTGGTGCTCAATATCTGGGACACCTTCGGCAGAGCAGAGGTAGATCTGTTTGCCACAAAGGAGTCGACCCATCGCCCCCTCTGGTTCTCCCTGAAAGAGGAAAGCAGTCCTCTGGGCCAGGATGCGCTTGCGCACGACTGGCCAGAAGGTCTCCTCTATGCTTTTCCCCCAATCCCTCTGTTATTCTTAACACTACAGAGGGTCCTCCAGCAGGGTCACAGGCTGCTGTTGGTAGCCCCCTTCTGGCCAGGGAGAACATGGTTTCCACTGCTGCGCAGGCTCTGCCGCAGCTCACCATGGCACCTCCCCGACAGGAAGGATCTCCTGTCTCAGCTAGAGGGCCAGATTTGGCATCCCGACCCTCTTCGCCTGCAACTATGGGTCTGGCCACTGCAGGGCCCAACCCGCTTCTGACACAGTGTTCGGATGCTGTCTGCGACACTATACTAAACGCCAGGGCGCCTTCTACACGACTGCAGTATGCAAATAGGTGGCAACTGTTTACTGCATGGTGTTCAGACAGGGGTGAGGACCCTGTGCACTGTTCAGTCCCAAAGATTCTGGAGTTCCTCCAGTCACTATTGGACAGTGGCCGGTCTCCTGCTACACTGAGAGTATACGCGGCAGCCATTTCCTCTCGACATGTTCGGGTAGATGATAACACAGTGGGGTCCCACAGACTGGTGTCCCTCTTTCTAAAGGGCGCGTGGCGATTACGCCCCTCACACACACAGCATGCCCCAGCATGGGATTTGCACCTGGTGCTCGACGCTTTGTGTCTGCCTCCCTTTGAACCCCTGGCTCAGGCAGAGCTGAAGTGGGTTTCTGCTAAGACTGCCTTTCTCCTTGCCATTGCTTCAGCGAAGCGTGTTGGGGAACTACATGCCCCGTCTGTGAGTGAGTCATGTCTGCGGTGGATCTCAGACGGCTCAGGGGTTACCCTCTGGCCAAATATGGCTTTTCTCCCAAAGGTTCAATCCACATTCAAGTGGCACAATTTATTACTCTGGAAGGGGAAGACGGGTTGGGACTGCTGTGCCCTGTGCGGGCTCTAAGAACCTATGTAGCTGCAACCGCAAGTATAAGACGGTCGGACCAGCTCTTCATTTGCTATGGTGGCCCTAGGAAAGGCTGTGCTCTTTCCAAACAGCGACTGTCTCACTGGATCGTGGATGTTATTACCCACGCATATAAAGGAAGTGGTCACCCCCTGCCATCCGGGATGAGGTGCCACTCTACCAGAGCGATGTCTACGTCATGGGCAGCCCTACGCGGGGTACCCCTGGAGGACATCTGTGAGGCAGCATCATGGGCCTCACCAAGCTATTTTTTTAAGGTTCTATCGGGTGAACGTCGCCACTCCTCATCCATTAGGTGTGGTCCTGTTGCCCGACTCGGTTGCTTCCCCTTAATGAGGTATGTACTGGGATTCTTTGTGACCTTGTTGTTATGGGTCCTCCAGTGCTTGAAGCACCGCCTCTGGTGGTCAGTAGGGACGAAATAGAACGAAAGTTACGTATGTAACTACGGTTCTATGAGTCCCGGATGACCGCCAGAGCGTTCTGTCACTCAGAATCCTTGTGTTTTCGCGAGAAGATTCTGCAGGAACAGATTCTCTGATGTCACCGGAAGATATACCCCTTCCAGGGTCATCAGGGGTCACAGGTGACTTTGTTGGTATTAAACTCGAACTGCGCATGCGCGAGATGGATACATTCAGTGCTTGAAGCACCGCCTCTGGCGGTCATCCGGGACTCATAGATCCGTAGTTACATACGTAACTTTCGTTGTCATGTGTGGTAAGATTTAAAATGTTCAAATAGGAAAAGTTAACTTTGATGCTGGACCTTTGAATGAAATGCAGGGTGCTCACAACGTTCTGAAGATCATCTACCCCACTTTTCAGTGATCTTACCTTCGATAGGCGCCTGCATCCTCTGCTGCAGCCACGACTTCACTTCTGCCTCGTAGTTAATCCTCCGTCTGTCTTCTTCACAGAGTTGCTCGGCAGCTGAGTTCCGGTTCCCAAGAGCCTCCTTGATAGACAGCTTCCTAATTTGCTGCACGGGTGTGCAGATCTTCGACTCGCCCGCACTGCTGAGCAGCTCCTGGATCCCTGTAGATTTGATATTTTTGGTTCCCTTTTGGATTTCTCGTCTGCCACCTTTCGTCTCGGACTCGAGCGACGACTGAATGGACTCCCCGTCTTCAATGGAGCTGTTCTGAGCCAAGCCCTCGTCCTCTTCGTCGTCCAGCTTCCCTTTCAGGTGACACAGCAGCGCCTTGTCCTGGCAGCTTGGACCTAAACAGTCCTCCTGATGGTCCCTGCTGGCAATACTGGGGGTCTTTGATGACCTTCCATCCGTGTCTGTGGTGCTTCCGTTGACTGTTGGCTCTAATTCAGTGAAACCTTCATCTGAGGGAGACTTCCCCGTTTGCTCTTCTTCTGTGCTCCCTGGATGTAGAAAAGTAAAGCAGCTTTAAAATACAAATTACTGTTTTATCTTCAATGGGGTTTAGTAATTTATTCAAATGTAATTTTAATACATATAACATCTTCTACAGTATTAAATACACAAACCATAAAATGACAAGACTAGACAACAGTCAAGTATTAAATAAACATCTGAACAGAATTCCTCCGTCGCCATCCATTTGGTTACCACGCTATAGTAAGTTTTCAAAAAGAGATCTACTGCCCTCTTCAGTTCACCTAGGACATTGCAGTGTGCAGATTAAGTAAGTAAGTAATTTTTATTTGTATAGCGCTTTTCCAGACCAGGGTCACGAAGCGCTTAAACCAGGGGTGGGCAATGCGTCGATCGCGATCTACCGGTCGATCGCGAGGCTGTTGCGAGTAGATCGCGTGATTTAATAAAATATGATATAAGAAAATAGTGAAGAGAGCTCTGATTGGCTACTGTGCATGTCAATCAAATGGTTATTGCGCCGATTGGTTGACAATTTGATTGACATGCACAGTAGCCAATCAGAGCTCCCGCCTCTTCCACTGAACGCACGGCAGAGTTCATATGAATCGAGAATAAAAAGAGCAAAATGTGCGACAGTCATTTTACGCAATTCAGAAAAACGATTTAGAATTATAAGCTTGTTTTAAAAAAATATATATATATCGAACAAAATAATGCGCGTTTGATCGCTTCAGGTTCTTTACGAGAGTCACAGAAACATGACGTCAGGTCCATCAAAGTCAAGCTGCAGGGTCCAGTGAAAGCAACAAATGCTGGTTTTGCTTTTGTGATCGAGTCCTTAAAACACACTTGTATTAATACAACATCACATGATTACCATTTGTAAATTACCTTTATCTCACGAATATAATAAGAATACGTTCAAACCCAAAGATGTTAAACGGGTGAAGGTGAGACACACATTCTAATGACGTCAGAGACGATCAGACAAAGCGATGATGATGTGAAGTTACTGGTTAACAGTTTTATTCTCGTTAAACTTCATCTGAAATGTAATTAATCCACTTGTGTGATTCATATCAGACATGTTTAAAATTAACAAATATAAACTGTTCGTTTTAATTCATGTTTTCATTTGTTTTTGTTTTTTCATGATCACAGAAATGGAGAAATTAAAGTCTTGTGCTTCATTAAAATATGATGGACATATTGAAATGGAGGCATGGAAAGGGATGAACCCGTCTGAATTCTTTGTTGATTTTGATGAACAAAGGAAAAGGGAAGTTACTCTCAGAGGAAAAGTATCTTCTTATGAGGAAATATGCTCCTCACTGACTGACTCTAGTTATTTATGTAAGTCAGTATTTCTATGAAGATGATTAAATCCACACATCCTTCCATCCTAACTGATTATCATTCCATTCACTTCATTCAGTGCAAGTTATCGGAGTGAAGTATGTACTTACTTATGTTGAGCAAATTTGATGAAGGTAGATCTTTTGAACTTGATCATTAGAAAAGTAGCCCGCGAACCGAAAAAGTGTGAGCACCCCTGGCTTAAACAATCAAAACAATATTCAATAAAGTATATACTTTAAAGGTCAAGATAAAACTGATAACACAACAGGAGTTCCAGAAAATCAAGGAAAAGCCTGAACAAATAAAAACGTCTTAAGATGTTTCTTACAGGAGTCAGTAGATCCATCAAGCAAAGTTACTTTAAACATTAACATTTTTTTTTTTTTCAAAATCAAACTTCCACAGGTTGAATATACTCATTGAAATAAAAAACTAAAATTATGATAATATTATCCATTATAATTATTATAATTTTAATATTTCGGATATAAATTAAGGTGTCATGAGTCAAATGTAGGTCAAAACTATTGATCCCGGAGAATCTCCAATTTTCACAACTGGATAATGGAT
>JACEEU010000995.1:0-2500 GCA_016630915.1 Callionymus lyra
GTCATTCTCTCAGTCTGAGAACATCAGTTTGAGACAATATTTCAGGTTAAACATAACTTTTGAAAACAGCTTCGAATAAATGTTTCTCTTGTTTATTTCAGATGCAAATTGATATATATAGCTATATAAACCCTTTATTTGATGTTTGAAAACTGCTATTCAGAGCTCCAGCAGAATCTTGGAAAACGTCATTCTCTCAGTCTGAGAACATCAGTTTGAGACAATATTTCAGGTTAAACACTTTTGAATTTCTCTTTTTTTTTTTTTTTTTTTTTTTTTTTTTTTTTTTTTTTTTTTTTTTTTTTTTTTTTTTTTTTTTTTTTTTTTTTTTGTTTTGGTTTTTATGCAGGTTAAACTAACTTTTTGAAAACAGCTTTGAATAAGTGTTTCTCTTGTTTATTTCAGATGCAAATTGATATATATAGCTATATAAACCCTTTATTTGATGTTTGAAAACTGCTATTCAGAGCTCCAGCAGAATCTTGGAAAACGTCATTCTCTCAGCCTGAGAAGATCAGTTTGAGACAATATTTCAGGTTAAACATAACTTTTGAAAACAGCTTCGAATAAATGTTTCTCTTGTTTATTTCAGATGCAAATTGATATATATAGCTATATAAACCCTTTATTTGATGTTTGAAAACTGCTATTCAGAGCTCCAGCAGAATCTTAGAAAACGTCATTCTCTCAGTCTGAGAACATCAGTTTGAGACAATATTTCAGGTTAAACATAACTTTTGAAAACAGCTTCGAATAAGTGTTTCTCTTGTTTATTTCAGATGCAAATTGATATATAAGCTATATAAACCCTTATTTGATGTTTGAAAACTGCTTTTTCGGGCCCCCGCCCCTTTTTTGGGAAACCCCCTTTCCCCCCCCTTTGGGAATTTTTTTTTTTTTTTTTTTTTTTTTTTTTTTTTTTTTTTCCAAACAGCTTCGAATAAGTGTTTCTCTTGTTTATTTCAGATGCAAATTGATATATATAGCTATATAAACCCTTTATTTGATGTTTGAAAACTGCTATTCAGAGCTCCAGCAGAATCTTAGAAAACGTCATTCTCTCAGTCTGAGAACATCAGTTTGAGACAATATTTCAGGTTAAACATAACTTTTGAAAACAGCTTCGAATAAGTGTTTCTCTTGTTTATTTCAGATGCAAATTGATATATATAGCTATATAAACCCTTTATTTGATGTTTGAAAACTGCTATTCAGAGCTTCAGCAGAATCTTGGAAAACGTCATTCTCTCAGCCTGTGAAGATCAGTTTGAGACAATATTTCAGGTTAAACATAACTTTTGAAAACAGCTTCGAATAAATGTTTCTCTTGTTTATTTCAGATGCAAATTGATATATATAGCTATATAAACCCTTTATTTGATGTTTGAAAACTGCTATTCAGAGCTCCAGCAGAATCTTAGAAAACGTCATTCTCTCAGTCTGAGAACATCAGTTTGAGACAATATTTCAGGTTAAACATAACTTTTGAAAACAGCTTCGAATAAGTGTTTCTCTTGTTTATTTCAGATGCAAATTGATATATATAGCTATATAAACCCTTTATTTGATGTTTGAAAACTGCTATTCAGAGCTCCAGCAGAATCTTAGAAAACGTCATTCTCTCAGTCTGAGAACATCAGTTTGAGACAATATTTCAGGTTAAACATAACTTTTGAAAACAGCTTCGAATAAATGTTTCTCTTGTTTATTTCAGATGCAAATTGATATATATAGCTATATAAACCCTTTATTTGATGTTTGAAAACTGCTATTCAGAGCTCCAGCAGAATCTTGGAAAACGTCATTCTCTCAGCCTGAGAAGATCAGTTTGAGACAATATTTCAGGTTAAACATAACTTTTGAAAACAGCTTCGAATAAATGTTTCTCTTGTTTATTTCAGATGCAAATTGATATATATAGCTATATAAACCCTTTATTTGATGTTTGAAAACTGCTATTCAGAGCTCCAGCAGAATCTTAGAAAACGTCATTCTCTCAGTCTGAGAACATCAGTTTGAGACAATATTTCAGGTTAAACATAACTTTTGAAAACAGCTTCGAATAAGTGTTTCTCTTGTTTATTTCAGATGCAAATTGATATATATAGCTATATAAACCCTTTATTTGATGTTTGAAAACTGCTATTCAGAGCTCCAGCAGAATCTTGGAAAACGTCATTCTCTCAGTCTGAGAAGATCAGTTTGAGACAATATTTCAGGTTAAACATAACTTTTGAAAACAGCTTCGAATAAATGTTTCTCTTGTTTATTTCAGATGCAAATTGATATATATAGCTATATAAACCCTTTATTTGATGTTTGAAAACTGCTATTCAGAGCTCCAGCAGAATCTTGGAAAACGTCATTCTCTCAGTCTGAGAACATCAGTTTGAGACAATATTTCAGGTTAAACATAACTTTTGAAAACAGCTTCGAATAAGTGTTTCTCTTGTTTATTTCAGATGCAAATTGATATATATAGCTATATAAACCCTTTATT
>JACEEU010000995.1:7500-27528 GCA_016630915.1 Callionymus lyra
TATTTCAGATGCAAATTGATATATATAGCTATATAAACCCTTTATTTGATGTTTGAAAACTGCTATTCAGAGCTCCAGCAGAATCTTAGAAAACGTCATTCTCTCAGTCTGAGAACATCAGTTTGAGACAATATTTCAGGTTAAACATAACTTTTGAAAACAGCTTCGAATAAGTGTTTCTCTTGTTTATTTCAGATGCAAATTGATATATATAGCTATATAAACCCTTTATTTGATGTTTGAAAACTGCTATTCAGAGCTCCAGCAGAATCTTGGAAAACGTCATTCTCTCAGTCTGAGAAGATCAGTTTGAGACAATATTTCAGGTTAAACATAACTTTTGAAAACAGCTTCGAATAAATGTTTCTCTTGTTTATTTCAGATGCAAATTGATATATATAGCTATATAAACCCTTTATTTGATGTTTGAAAACTGCTATTCAGAGCTCCAGCAGAATCTTAGAAAACGTCATTCTCTCAGTCTGAGAACATCAGTTTGAGACAATATTTCAGGTTAAACATAACTTTTGAAAACAGCTTCGAATAAGTGTTTCTCTTGTTTATTTCAGATGCAAATTGATATATATAGCTATATAAACCCTTTATTTGATGTTTGAAAACTGCTATTCAGAGCTCCAGCAGAATCTTGGAAAACGTCATTCTCTCAGTCTGAGAACATCAGTTTGAGACAATATTTCAGGTTAAACATAACTTTTGAAAACAGCTTCGAATAAGTGTTTCTCTTGTTTATTTCAGATGCAAATTGATATATATAGCTATATAAACCCTTTATTTGATGTTTGAAAACTGCTATTCAGAGCTCCAGCAGAATCTTGGAAAACGTCATTCTCTCAGTCTGAGAACATCAGTTTGAGACAATATTTCAGGTTAAACATAACTTTTGAAAACAGCTTCGAATAAATGTTTCTCTTGTTTATTTCAGATGCAAATTGATATATATAGCTATATAAACCCTTTATTTGATGTTTGAAAACTGCTATTCAGAGCTCCAGCAGAATCTTAGAAAACGTCATTCTCTCAGTCTGAGAACATCAGTTTGAGACAATATTTCAGGTTAAACATAACTTTTGAAAACAGCTTCGAATAAGTGTTTCTCTTGTTTATTTCAGATGCAAATTGATATATATAGCTATATAAACCCTTTATTTGATGTTTGAAAACTGCTATTCAGAGCTCCAGCAGAATCTTGGAAAACGTCATTCTCTCAGCCTGAGAACATCAGTTTGAGACAATATTTCAGGTTAAACATAACTTTTGAAAACAGCTTCGAATAAATGTTTCTCTTGTTTATTTCAGATGCAAATTGATATATATAGCTATATAAACCCTTTATTTGATGTTTGAAAACTGCTATTCAGAGCTCCAGCAGAATCTTAGAAAACGTCATTCTCTCAGTCTGAGAACATCAGTTTGAGACAATATTTCAGGTTAAACATAACTTTTGAAAACAGCTTCGAATAAGTGTTTCTCTTGTTTATTTCAGATGCAAATTGATATATATAGCTATATAAACCCTTTATTTGATGTTTGAAAACTGCTATTCAGAGCTCCAGCAGAATCTTGGAAAACGTCATTCTCTCAGTCTGAGAACATCAGTTTGAGACAATATTTCAGGTTAAACATAACTTTTGAAAACAGCTTCGAATAAATGTTTCTCTTGTTTATTTCAGATGCAAATTGATATATATAGCTATATAAACCCTTTATTTGATGTTTGAAAACTGCTATTCAGAGCTCCAGCAGAATCTTAGAAAACGTCATTCTCTCGGTCTGAGAACATCAGTTTGAGACAATATTTCAGGTTAAACATAACTTTTGAAAACAGCTTCGAATAAGTGTTTCTCTTGTTTATTTCAGATGCAAATTGATATATATAGCTATATAAACCCTTTATTTGATGTTTGAAAACTGCTATTCAGAGCTCCAGCAGAATCTTGGAAAACGTCATTCTCTCAGCCTGTGAAGATCAGTTTGAGACAGTATTTCAGGTTAAACATAACTTTTGAAAACAGCTTCGAATAAGTGTTTCTCTTGTTTATTTCAGATGCAAATTGATATATATAGCTATATAAACCCTTTATTTGATGTTTGAAAACTGCTATTCAGAGCTCCAGCAGAATCTTAGAAAACGTCATTCTCTCGGTCTGAGAACATCAGTTTGAGACAATATTTCAGGTTAAACATAACTTTTGAAAACAGCTTCGAATAAGTGTTTCTCTTGTTTATTTCAGATGCAAATTGATATATATAGCTATATAAACCCTTTATTTGATGTTTGAAAACTGCTATTCAGAGCTCCAGCAGAATCTTAGAAAACGTCATTCTCTCGGTCTGAGAACATCAGTTTGAGACAATATTTCAGGTTAAACATAACTTTTGAAACCAGCTTCGAATAAGTGTTTCTCTTGTTTATTTCAGATGCAAATTGATATATATAGCTATATAAGCCCTTTATTTGATGTTTGAAAACTGCTATTCAGAGCTTCAGCAGAATCTTGGAAAACGTCATTCTCTCAGCCTGTGAAGATCAGTTTGAGACAATATTTCAGGTTTAACATAACTTTTGAAAACAGCTTCGAATAAATGTTTCTCTTGTTTATTTCAGATGCAAATTGTTATATATAGCTATATAAACCCTTTATTTGATGTTTGAAAACTGCTATTCAGAGCTCCAGCAGAATCTTAGAAAACGTCATTCTCTCGGTCTGAGAACATCAGTTTGAGACAATATTTCAGGTTAAACATAACTTTTGAAAACAGCTTCGAATAAGTGTTTCTCTTGTTTATTTCTGATGCAAATTGATATATATAGCTATATAAACCCTTTATTTGATGTTTGAAAACTGTTATTCAGAGCTCCAGCAGAATCTTGGAAAACGTCATTCTCTCAGCCTGTGAAGATCAGTTTGAGACAGTATTTCATGTTAAACATAACTTTTGAAAACAGCTTCGAATAAGTGTTTCTCTTGTTTATTTCAGATGCAAATTGATATATATAGCTATATAAACCCTTTATTTGATGTTTGAAAACTGCTATTCAGAGCTCCAGCAGAATCTTAGAAAACGTCATTCTCTCGGTCTGAGAACATCAGTTTGAGACAATATTTCAGGTTAAACATAACTTTTGAAAACAGCTTCGAATAAGTGTTTCTCTTGTTTATTTCTGATGCAAATTGATATATATAGCTATATAAACCCTTTATTTGATGTTTGAAAACTGCTATTCAGAGCTCCAGCAGAATCTTAGAAAACGTCATTCTCTCGGTCTGAGAACATCAGTTTGAGACAATATTTCAGGTTAAACATAACTTTTGAAACCAGCTTCGAATAAGTGTTTCTCTTGTTTATTTCAGATGCAAATTGATATATATAACTATATAAGCCCTTTATTTGATGTTTGAAAACTGCTATTCAGAGCTTCAGCAGAATCTTGGAAAACGTCATTCTCTCAGCCTGTGAAGATCAGTTTGAGACAATATTTCAGGTTAAACATAACTTTTGAAAACAGCTTCGAATAAATGTTTCTCTTGTTTATTTCAGATGCAAATTGTTATATATAGCTATATAAACCCTTTATTTGATGTTTGAAAACTGCTATTCAGAGCTCCAGCAGAATCTTAGAAAACGTCATTCTCTCAGTCTGAGAACATCAGTTTGAGACAATATTTCAGGTTAAACATAACTTTTGAAAACAGCTTCGAATAAATGTTTCTCTTGTTTATTTCAGATGCAAATTGATATATATAGCTATATAAACCCTTTATTTGATGTTTGAAAACTGCTATTCAGAGCTCCAGCAGAATCTTAGAAAACGTCATTCTCTCAGTCTGAGAACATCAGTTTGAGACAATGTTTCAGGTTAAACATAACTTTTGAAAACAGCTTTGAATAAGTTTTTCTCTTGTTTATTTCAGATGCAAATTGATATATATAGCTATATAAACCCTTTATTTGATGTTTGAAAACTGCTATTCAGAGCTTCAGCAGAATCTTGGAAAACGTCATTCTCTCAGCCTGTGAAGATCAGTTTGAGACAATATTTCAGGTTAAACATAACTTTTGAAAACAGCTTCGAATAAATGTTTCTCTTGTTTATTTCAGATGCAAATTGTTATATATAGCTATATAAACCCTTTATTTGATGTTTGAAAACTGCTATTCAGAGCTCCAGCAGAATCTTAGAAAACGTCATTCTCTCGGTCTGAGAACATCAGTTTGAGACAATATTTCAGGTTAAACATAACTTTTGAAAACAGCTTCGAATAAGTGTTTCTCTTGTTTATTTCAGATGCAAATTGATATATATAGCTATATAAACCCTTTATTTGATGTTTGAAAACTGCTATTCAGAGCTTCAGCAGAATCTTGGAAAACGTCATTCTCTCAGCCTGTGAAGATCAGTTTGAGACAATATTTCAGGTTAAACATAACTTTTGAAAACAGCTTCGAATAAATGTTTCTCTTGTTTATTTCAGATGCAAATTGATATATATAGCTATATAAACCCTTTATTTGATGTTTGAAAACTGCTATTCAGAGCTCCAGCAGAATCTTAGAAAACGTCATTCTCTCAGTCTGAGAACATCAGTTTGAGACAATATTTCAGGTTAAACATAACTTTTGAAAACAGCTTCGAATAAGTGTTTCTCTTGTTTATTTCAGATGCAAATTGATATATATAGCTATATAAACCCTTTATTTGATGTTTGAAAACTGCTATTCAGAGCTCCAGCAGAATCTTGGAAAACGTCATTCTCTCAGTCTGAGAACATCAGTTTGAGACAATATTTCAGGTTAAACATAACTTTTGAAAACAGCTTCGAATAAGTGTTTCTCTTGTTTATTTCAGATGCAAATTGATATATATAGCTATATAAACCCTTTATTTGATGTTTGAAAACTGCTATTCAGAGCTCCAGCAGAATCTTAGAAAACGTCATTCTCTCAGCCTGAGAACATCAGTTTGAGACAATATTTCAGGTTAAACATAACTTTTGAAAACAGCTTCGAATAAGTGTTTCTCTTGTTTATTTCAGATGCAAATTGATATATATAGCTATATAAACCCTTTATTTGATGTTTGAAAACTGCTATTCAGAGCTCCAGCAGAATCTTAGAAAACGTCATTCTCTCGGTCTGAGAACATCAGTTTGAGACAATATTTCAGGTTAAACATAACTTTTGAAAACAGCTTCGAATAAGTGTTTCTCTTGTTTATTTCAGATGCAAATTGATATATATAGCTATATAAACCCTTTATTTGATGTTTGAAAACTGCTATTCAGAGCTCCAGCAGAATCTTGGAAAACGTCATTCTCTCAGCCTGTGAAGATCAGTTTGAGACAATATTTCAGGTTAAACATAACTTTTGAAAACAGCTTCGAATAAATGTTTCTCTTGTTTATTTCAGATGCAAATTGATATATATAGCTATATAAACCCTTTATTTGATGTTTGAAAACTGCTATTCAGAGCTCCAGCAGAATCTTAGAAAACGTCATTCTCTCAGTCTGAGAACATCAGTTTGAGACAATATTTCAGGTTAAACATAACTTTTGAAAACAGCTTCGAATAAATGTTTCTCTTGTTTATTTCAGATGCAAATTGATATATATAGCTATATAAACCCTTTATTTGATGTTTGAAAACTGCTATTCAGAGCTCCAGCAGAATCTTAGAAAACGTCATTCTCTCAGTCTGAGAACATCAGTTTGAGACAATGTTTCAGGTTAAACATAACTTTTGAAAACAGCTTTGAATAAGTTTTTCTCTTGTTTATTTCAGATGCAAATTGATATATATAGCTATATAAACCCTTTATTTGATGTTTGAAAACTGCTATTCAGAGCTTCAGCAGAATCTTGGAAAACGTCATTCTCTCAGCCTGTGAAGATCAGTTTGAGACAATATTTCAGGTTAAACATAACTTTTGAAAACAGCTTCGAATAAATGTTTCTCTTGTTTATTTCAGATGCAAATTGTTATATATAGCTATATAAACCCTTTATTTGATGTTTGAAAACTGCTATTCAGAGCTCCAGCAGAATCTTAGAAAACGTCATTCTCTCGGTCTGAGAACATCAGTTTGAGACAATATTTCAGGTTAAACATAACTTTTGAAAACAGCTTCGAATAAGTGTTTCTCTTGTTTATTTCAGATGCAAATTGATATATATAGCTATATAAACCCTTTATTTGATGTTTGAAAACTGCTATTCAGAGCTCCAGCAGAATCTTGGAAAACGTCATTCTCTCAGCCTGTGAACATCAGTTTGAGACAATATTTCAGGTTAAACATAACTTTTGAAAACAGCTTCGAATAAGTGTTTCTCTTGTTTATTTCAGATGCAAATTGATATATATAGCTATATAAACCCTTTATTTGATGTTTGAAAACTGCTATTCAGAGCTCCAGCAGAATCTTGGAAAACGTCATTCTCTCAGCCTGAGAAGATCAGTTTGAGACAATATTTCAGGTTAAACATAACTTTTGAAAACAGCTTCGAATAAATGTTTCTCTTGTTTATTTCAGATGCAAATTGATATATATAGCTATATAAACCCTTTATTTGATGTTTGAAAACTGCTATTCAGAGCTCCAGCAGAATCTTAGAAAACGTCATTCTCTCAGTCTGAGAACATCAGTTTGAGACAATATTTCAGGTTAAACATAACTTTTGAAAACAGCTTCGAATAAGTGTTTCTCTTGTTTATTTCAGATGCAAATTGATATATATAGCTATATAAACCCTTTATTTGATGTTTTAAAACTGTTATTCAGAGCTCCAGCAGAATCTTGGAAAACGTCATTCTCTCAGTCTGAGAAGATCAGTTTGAGACAATATTTCAGGTTAAACATAACTTTTGAAAACAGCTTCGAATAAATGTTTCTCTTGTTTATTTCAGATGCAAATTGATATATATAGCTATATAAACCCTTTATTTGATGTTTGAAAACTGCTATTCAGAGCTCCAGCAGAATCTTAGAAAACGTCATTCTCTCAGTCTGAGAACATCAGTTTGAGACAATATTTCAGGTTAAACATAACTTTTGAAAACAGCTTCGAATAAGTGTTTCTCTTGTTTATTTCAGATGCAAATTGATATATATAGCTATATAAACCCTTTATTTGATGTTTGAAAACTGCTATTCAGAGCTCCAGCAGAATCTTAGAAAACGTCATTCTCTCAGTCTGAGAACATCAGTTTGAGACAATATTTCAGGTTAAACATAACTTTTGAAAACAGCTTCGAATAAGTGTTTCTCTTGTTTATTTCAGATGCAAATTGATATATATAGCTATATAAACCCTTTATTTGATGTTTGAAAACTGCTATTCAGAGCTCCAGCAGAATCTTAGAAAACGTCATTCTCTCAGTCTGAGAACATCAGTTTGAGACAATATTTCAGGTTAAACATAACTTTTGAAAACAGCTTCGAATAAGTGTTTCTCTTGTTTATTTCAGATGCAAATTGATATATATAGCTATATAAACCCTTTATTTGATGTTTGAAAACTGCTATTCAGAGCTCCAGCAGAATCTTGGAAAACGTCATTCTCTCAGTCTGAGAACATCAGTTTGAGACAATATTTCAGGTTAAACATAACTTTTGAAAACAGCTTCGAATAAATGTTTCTCTTGTTTATTTCAGATGCAAATTGATATATATAGCTATATAAACCCTTTATTTGATGTTTGAAAACTGCTATTCAGAGCTCCAGCAGAATCTTAGAAAACGTCATTCTCTCAGTCTGAGAACATCAGTTTGAGACAATATTTCAGGTTAAACATAACTTTTGAAAACAGCTTCGAATAAGTGTTTCTCTTGTTTATTTCAGATGCAAATTGATATATATAGCTATATAAACCCTTTATTTGATGTTTGAAAACTGCTATTCAGAGCTCCAGCAGAATCTTAGAAAACGTCATTCTCTCAGTCTGAGAACATCAGTTTGAGACAATATTTCAGGTTAAACATAACTTCTTTTGAAAACAGCTTCGAATAAGTGTTTCTCTTGTTTATTTCAGATGCAAATTGATATATATAGCTATATAAACCCTTTATTTGATGTTTGAAAACTGCTATTCAGAGCTCCAGCAGAATCTTGGAAAACGTCATTCTCTCAGCCTGAGAACATCAGTTTGAGACAATATTTCAGGTTAAACATAACTTTTGAAAACAGCTTCGAATAAGTGTTTCTCTTGTTTATTTCAGATGCAAATTGATATATATAGCTATATAAACCCTTTATTTGATGTTTGAAAACTGCTATTCAGAGCTCCAGCAGAATCTTAGAAAACGTCATTCTCTCAGTCTGAGAACATCAGTTTGAGACAATATTTCAGGTTAAACATAACTTTTGAAAACAGCTTCGAATAAGTGTTTCTCTTGTTTATTTCAGATGCAAATTGATATATATAGCTATATAAACCCTTTATTTGATGTTTGAAAACTGCTATTCAGAGCTCCAGCAGAATCTTGGAAAACGTCATTCTCTCAGTCTGAGAACATCAGTTTGAGACAATATTTCAGGTTAAACATAACTTTTGAAAACAGCTTCGAATAAGTGTTTCTCTTGTTTATTTCAGATGCAAATTGATATATATAGCTATATAAACCCTTTATTTGATGTTTGAAAACTGCTATTCAGAGCTCCAGCAGAATCTTAGAAAACGTCATTCTCTCAGTCTGAGAACATCAGTTTGAGACAATATTTCAGGTTAAACATAACTTTTGAAAACAGCTTCGAATAAATGTTTCTCTTGTTTATTTCAGATGCAAATTGATATATATAGCTATATAAACCCTTTATTTGATGTTTGAAAACTGCTATTCAGAGCTCCAGCAGAATCTTAGAAAACGTCATTCTCTCAGTCTGAGAACATCAGTTTGAGACAATATTTCAGGTTAAACATAACTTTTGAAAACAGCTTCGAATAAGTGTTTCTCTTGTTTATTTCAGATGCAAATTGATATATATAGCTATATAAACCCTTTATTTGATGTTTGAAAACTGCTATTCAGAGCTCCAGCAGAATCTTGGAAAACGTCATTCTCTCAGTCTGAGAACATCAGTTTGAGACAATATTTCAGGTTAAACATAACTTTTGAAAACAGCTTCGAATAAGTGTTTCTCTTGTTTATTTCAGATGCAAATTGATATATATAGCTATATAAACCCTTTATTTGATGTTTGAAAACTGCTATTCAGAGCTCCAGCAGAATCTTAGAAAACGTCATTCTCTCAGTCTGAGAACATCAGTTTGAGACAATATTTCAGGTTAAACATAACTTTTGAAAACAGCTTCGAATAAGTGTTTCTCTTGTTTATTTCAGATGCAAATTGATATATATAGCTATATAAACCCTTTATTTGATGTTTGAAAACTGCTATTCAGAGCTCCAGCAGAATCTTGGAAAACGTCATTCTCTCAGTCTGAGAACATCAGTTTGAGACAATATTTCAGGTTAAACATAACTTTTGAAAACAGCTTCGAATAAGTGTTTCTCTTGTTTATTTCAGATGCAAATTGATATATATAGCTATATAAACCCTTTATTTGATGTTTGAAAACTGCTATTCAGAGCTCCAGCAGAATCTTGGAAAACGTCATTCTCTCAGTCTGAGAACATCAGTTTGAGACAATATTTCAGGTTAAACATAACTTTTGAAAACAGCTTCGAATAAGTGTTTCTCTTGTTTATTTCAGATGCAAATTGATATATATAGCTATATAAACCCTTTATTTGATGTTTGAAAACTGCTATTCAGAGCTCCAGCAGAATCTTGGAAAACGTCATTCTCTCAGTCTGAGAACATCAGTTTGAGACAATATTTCAGGTTAAACATAACTTTTGAAAACAGCTTCGAATAAGTGTTTCTCTTGTTTATTTCAGATGCAAATTGATATATATAGCTATATAAACCCTTTATTTGATGTTTGAAAACTGCTATTCAGAGCTCCAGCAGAATCTTAGAAAACGTCATTCTCTCAGTCTGAGAACATCAGTTTGAGACAATATTTCAGGTTAAACATAACTTTTGAAAACAGCTTCGAATAAGTGTTTCTCTTGTTTATTTCAGATGCAAATTGATATATATAGCTATATAAACCCTTTATTTGATGTTTGAAAACTGCTATTCAGAGCTCCAGCAGAATCTTGGAAAACGTCATTCTCTCAGCCTGTGAAGATCAGTTTGAGACAATATTTCAGGTTAAACATAACTTTTGAAAACAGCTTCGAATAAATGTTTCTCTTGTTTATTTCAGATGCAAATTGTTATATATAGCTATATAAACCCTTTATTTGATGTTTGAAAACTGCTATTCAGAGCTCCAGCAGAATCTTAGAAAACGTCATTCTCTCGGTCTGAGAACATCAGTTTGAGACAATATTTCAGGTTAAACATAACTTTTGAAAACAGCTTCGAATAAGTGTTTCTCTTGTTTATTTCAGATGCAAATTGATATATATAGCTATATAAACCCTTTATTTGATGTTTGAAAACTGCTATTCAGAGCTCCAGCAGAATCTTGGAAAACGTCATTCTCTCAGCCTGAGAAGATCAGTTTGAGACAGTATTTCAGGTTAAACATAACTTTTGAAAACAGCTTCGAATAAGTGTTTCTCTTGTTTATTTCAGATGCAAATTGATATATATAGCTATATAAACCCTTTATTTGATGTTTGAAAACTGCTATTCAGAGCTCCAGCAGAATCTTAGAAAACGTCATTCTCTCGGTCTGAGAACATCAGTTTGAGACAATATTTCAGGTTAAACATAACTTTTGAAAACAGCTTCGAATAAGTGTTTCTCTTGTTTATTTCAGATGCAAATTGATATATATAGCTATATAAACCCTTTATTTGATGTTTGAAAACTGCTATTCAGAGCTCCAGCAGAATCTTGGAAAACGTCATTCTCTCAGTCTGAGAACATCAGTTTGAGACAATATTTCAGGTTAAACATAACTTTTGAAAACAGCTTCGAATAAGTGTTTCTCTTGTTTATTTCAGATGCAAATTGATATATATAGCTATATAAACCCTTTATTTGATGTTTGAAAACTGCTATTCAGAGCTCCAGCAGAATCTTGGAAAACGTCATTCTCTCAGTCTGAGAACATCAGTTTGAGACAATATTTCAGGTTAAACATAACTTTTGAAAACAGCTTCGAATAAGTGTTTCTCTTGTTTATTTCAGATGCAAATTGATATATATAGCTATATAAACCCTTTATTTGATGTTTGAAAACTGCTATTCAGAGCTCCAGCAGAATCTTAGAAAACGTCATTCTCTCAGTCTGAGAACATCAGTTTGAGACAATATTTCAGGTTAAACATAACTTTTGAAAACAGCTTCGAATAAGTGTTTCTCTTGTTTATTTCAGATGCAAATTGATATATATAGCTATATAAACCCTTTATTTGATGTTTGAAAACTGCTATTCAGAGCTCCAGCAGAATCTTGGAAAACGTCATTCTCTCAGCCTGAGAACATCAGTTTGAGACAATATTTCAGGTTAAACATAACTTTTGAAAACAGCTTCGAATAAATGTTTCTCTTGTTTATTTCAGATGCAAATTGATATATATAGCTATATAAACCCTTTATTTGATGTTTGAAAACTGCTATTCAGAGCTCCAGCAGAATCTTAGAAAACGTCATTCTCTCAGTCTGAGAACATCAGTTTGAGACAATATTTCAGGTTAAACATAACTTTTGAAAACAGCTTCGAATAAGTGTTTCTCTTGTTTATTTCAGATGCAAATTGATATATATAGCTATATAAACCCTTTATTTGATGTTTGAAAACTGCTATTCAGAGCTCCAGCAGAATCTTAGAAAACGTCATTCTCTCAGTCTGAGAACATCAGTTTGAGACAATATTTCAGGTTAAACATAACTTTTGAAAACAGCTTCGAATAAGTGTTTCTCTTGTTTATTTCAGATGCAAATTGATATATATAGCTATATAAACCCTTTATTTGATGTTTGAAAACTGCTATTCAGAGCTCCAGCAGAATCTTGGAAAACGTCATTCTCTCAGTCTGAGAACATCAGTTTGAGACAATATTTCAGGTTAAACATAACTTTTGAAAACAGCTTCGAATAAGTGTTTCTCTTGTTTATTTCAGATGCAAATTGATATATATAGCTATATAAACCCTTTATTTGATGTTTGAAAACTGCTATTCAGAGCTCCAGCAGAATCTTGGAAAACGTCATTCTCTCAGTCTGAGAACATCAGTTTGAGACAATATTTCAGGTTAAACATAACTTTTGAAAACAGCTTCGAATAAGTGTTTCTCTTGTTTATTTCAGATGCAAATTGATATATATAGCTATATAAACCCTTTATTTGATGTTTGAAAACTGCTATTCAGAGCTCCAGCAGAATCTTGGAAAACGTCATTCTCTCAGTCTGAGAACATCAGTTTGAGACAATATTTCAGGTTAAACATAACTTTTGAAAACAGCTTCGAATAAGTGTTTCTCTTGTTTATTTCAGATGCAAATTGATATATATAGCTATATAAACCCTTTATTTGATGTTTGAAAACTGCTATTCAGAGCTCCAGCAGAATCTTAGAAAACGTCATTCTCTCAGTCTGAGAACATCAGTTTGAGACAATATTTCAGGTTAAACATAACTTTTGAAAACAGCTTCGAATAAGTGTTTCTCTTGTTTATTTCAGATGCAAATTGATATATATAGCTATATAAACCCTTTATTTGATGTTTGAAAACTGCTATTCAGAGCTCCAGCAGAATCTTGGAAAACGTCATTCTCTCAGTCTGAGAACATCAGTTTGAGACAATATTTCAGGTTAAACATAACTTTTGAAAACAGCTTCGAATAAGTGTTTCTCTTGTTTATTTCAGATGCAAATTGATATATATAGCTATATAAACCCTTTATTTGATGTTTGAAAACTGCTATTCAGAGCTCCAGCAGAATCTTAGAAAACGTCATTCTCTCAGTCTGAGAACATCAGTTTGAGACAATATTTCAGGTTAAACATAACTTTTGAAAACAGCTTCGAATAAGTGTTTCTCTTGTTTATTTCAGATGCAAATTGATATATATAGCTATATAAACCCTTTATTTGATGTTTGAAAACTGCTATTCAGAGCTCCAGCAGAATCTTGGAAAACGTCATTCTCTCAGTCTGAGAACATCAGTTTGAGACAATATTTCAGGTTAAACATAACTTTTGAAAACAGCTTCGAATAAGTGTTTCTCTTGTTTATTTCAGATGCAAATTGATATATATAGCTATATAAACCCTTTATTTGATGTTTGAAAACTGCTATTCAGAGCTCCAGCAGAATCTTAGAAAACGTCATTCTCTCAGTCTGAGAACATCAGTTTGAGACAATATTTCAGGTTAAACATAACTTTTGAAAACAGCTTCGAATAAGTGTTTCTCTTGTTTATTTCAGATGCAAATTGATATATATAGCTATATAAACCCTTTATTTGATGTTTGAAAACTGCTATTCAGAGCTCCAGCAGAATCTTGGAAAACGTCATTCTCTCAGTCTGAGAACATCAGTTTGAGACAATATTTCAGGTTAAACATAACTTTTGAAAACAGCTTCGAATAAGTGTTTCTCTTGTTTATTTCAGATGCAAATTGATATATATAGCTATATAAACCCTTTATTTGATGTTTGAAAACTGCTATTCAGAGCTCCAGCAGAATCTTGGAAAACGTCATTCTCTCAGCCTGAGAACATCAGTTTGAGACAATATTTCAGGTTAAACATAACTTTTGAAAACAGCTTCGAATAAGTGTTTCTCTTGTTTATTTCAGATGCAAATTGATATATATAGCTATATAAACCCTTTATTTGATGTTTGAAAACTGCTATTCAGAGCTCCAGCAGAATCTTAGAAAACGTCATTCTCTCAGTCTGAGAACATCAGTTTGAGACAATATTTCAGGTTAAACATAACTTTTGAAAACAGCTTCGAATAAGTGTTTCTCTTGTTTATTTCAGATGCAAATTGATATATATAGCTATATAAACCCTTTATTTGATGTTTGAAAACTGCTATTCAGAGCTCCAGCAGAATCTTGGAAAACGTCATTCTCTCAGTCTGAGAACATCAGTTTGAGACAATATTTCAGGTTAAACATAACTTTTGAAAACAGCTTCGAATAAATGTTTCTCTTGTTTATTTCAGATGCAAATTGATATATATAGCTATATAAACCCTTTATTTGATGTTTGAAAACTGCTATTCAGAGCTCCAGCAGAATCTTAGAAAACGTCATTCTCTCAGTCTGAGAACATCAGTTTGAGACAATATTTCAGGTTAAACATAACTTTTGAAAACAGCTTCGAATAAGTGTTTCTCTTGTTTATTTCAGATGCAAATTGATATATATAGCTATATAAACCCTTTATTTGATGTTTGAAAACTGCTATTCAGAGCTCCAGCAGAATCTTAGAAAACGTCATTCTCTCAGCCTGAGAACGATCAGTTTGAGACAATATTTCAGGTTAAACATAACTTTTGAAAACAGCTTCGAATAAGTGTTTCTCTTGTTTATTTCAGATGCAAATTGATATATATAGCTATATAAACCCTTTATTTGATGTTTGAAAACTGCTATTCAGAGCTCCAGCAGAATCTTGGAAAACGTCATTCTCTCAGTCTGAGAACATCAGTTTGAGACAATATTTCAGGTTAAACATAACTTTTGAAAACAGCTTCGAATAAATGTTTCTCTTGTTTATTTCAGATGCAAATTGATATATATAGCTATATAAACCCTTTATTTGATGTTTGAAAACTGCTATTCAGAGCTCCAGCAGAATCTTAGAAAACGTCATTCTCTCAGTCTGAGAACATCAGTTTGAGACAATATTTCAGGTTAAACATAACTTTTGAAAACAGCTTCGAATAAGTGTTTCTCTTGTTTATTTCAGATGCAAATTGATATATATAGCTATATAAACCCTTTATTTGATGTTTGAAAACTGCTATTCAGAGCTCCAGCAGAATCTTGGAAAACGTCATTCTCTCAGTCTGAGAAGATCAGTTTGAGACAATATTTCAGGTTAAACATAACTTTTGAAAACAGCTTCGAATAAATGTTTCTCTTGTTTATTTCAGATGCAAATTGATATATATAGCTATATAAACCCTTTATTTGATGTTTGAAAACTGCTATTCAGAGCTCCAGCAGAATCTTGGAAAACGTCATTCTCTCAGCCTGAGAAGATCAGTTTGAGACAATATTTCAGGTTAAACATAACTTTTGAAAACAGCTTCGAATAAATGTTTCTCTTGTTTATTTCAGATGCAAATTGATATATATAGCTATATAAACCCTTTATTTGATGTTTGAAAACTGCTATTCAGAGCTCCAGCAGAATCTTAGAAAACGTCATTCTCTCGGTCTGAGAACATCAGTTTGAGACAATATTTCAGGTTAAACATAACTTTTGAAAACAGCTTCGAATAAGTGTTTCTCTTGTTTATTTCAGATGCAAATTGATATATATAGCTATATAAACCCTTTATTTGATGTTTGAAAACTGCTATTCAGAGCTCCAGCAGAATCTTGGAAAACGTCATTCTCTCAGCCTGAGAAGATCAGTTTGAGACAATATTTCAGGTTAAACATAACTTTTGAAAACAGCTTCGAATAAATGTTTCTCTTGTTTATTTCAGATGCAAATTGATATATATAGCTATATAAACCCTTTATTTGATGTTTGAAAACTGCTATTCAGAGCTCCAGCAGAATCTTAGAAAACGTCATTCTCTCAGTCTGAGAACATCAGTTTGAGACAATATTTCAGGTTAAACATAACTTTTGAAAACAGCTTCGAATAAGTGTTTCTCTTGTTTATTTCAGATGCAAATTGATATATATAGCTATATAAACCCTTTATTTGATGTTTGAAAACTGCTATTCAGAGCTCCAGCAGAATCTTAGAAAACGTCATTCTCTCAGTCTGAGAACATCAGTTTGAGACAATATTTCAGGTTAAACATAACTTTTGAAAACAGCTTCGAATAAGTGTTTCTCTTGTTTATTTCAGATGCAAATTGATATATATAGCTATATAAACCCTTTATTTGATGTTTGAAAACTGCTATTCAGAGCTTCAGCAGAATCTTGGAAAACGTCATTCTCTCAGCCTGTGAAGATCAGTTTGAGACAATATTTCAGGTTAAACATAACTTTTGAAAACAGCTTCGAATAAATGTTTCTCTTGTTTATTTCAGATGCAAATTGTTATATATAGCTATATAAACCCTTTATTTGATGTTTGAAAACTGCTATTCAGAGCTCCAGCAGAATCTTAGAAAACGTCATTCTCTCGGTCTGAGAACATCAGTTTGAGACAATATTTCAGGTTAAACATAACTTTTGAAAACAGCTTCGAATAAGTGTTTCTCTTGTTTATTTCAGATGCAAATTGATATATATAGCTATATAAACCCTTTATTTGATGTTTGAAAACTGTTATTCAGAGCTCCAGCAGAATCTTGGAAAACGTCATTCTCTCAGCCTGTGAAGATCAGTTTGAGACAGTATTTCATGTTAAACATAACTTTTGAAAACAGCTTCGAATAAGTGTTTCTCTTGTTTATTTCAGATGCAAATTGATATATATAGCTATATAAACCCTTTATTTGATGTTTGAAAACTGCTATTCAGAGCTCCAGCAGAATCTTAGAAAACGTCATTCTCTCGGTCTGAGAACATCAGTTTGAGACAATATTTCAGGTTAAACATAACTTTTGAAAACAGCTTCGAATAAGTGTTTCTCTTGTTTATTTCAGATGCAAATTGATATATATAGCTATATAAACCCTTTATTTGATGTTTGAAAACTGCTATTCAGAGCTCCAGCAGAATCTTAGAAAACGTCATTCTCTCGGTCTGAGAACATCAGTTTGAGACAATATTTCAGGTTAAACATAACTTTTGAAAACAGCTTCGAATAAGTGTTTCTCTTGTTTATTTCAGATGCAAATTGATATATATAGCTATATAAGCCCTTTATTTGATGTTTGAAAACTGCTATTCAGAGCTTCAGCAGAATCTTGGAAAACGTCATTCTCTCAGCCTGTGAAGATCAGTTTGAGACAATATTTCAGGTTAAACATAACTTTTGAAAACAGCTTCGAATAAATGTTTCTCTTGTTTATTTCAGATGCAAATTGATATATATAGCTATATAAACCCTTTATTTGATGTTTGAAAACTGCTATTCAGAGCTCCAGCAGAATCTTAGAAAACGTCATTCTCTCAGTCTGAGAACATCAGTTTGAGACAATATTTCAGGTTAAACATAACTTTTGAAAACAGCTTCGAATAAGTGTTTCTCTTGTTTATTTCAGATGCAAATTGATATATATAGCTATATAAACCCTTTATTTGATGTTTGAAAACTGCTATTCAGAGCTCCAGCAGAATCTTGGAAAACGTCATTCTCTCAGCCTGTGAAGATCAGTTTGAGACAATATTTCAGGTTAAACATAACTTTTGAAAACAGCTTCGAATAAATGTTTCTCTTGTTTATTTCAGATGCAAATTGATATATATAGCTATATAAACCCTTTATTTGATGTTTGAAAACTGCTATTCAGAGCTCCAGCAGAATCTTAGAAAACGTCATTCTCTCAGTCTGAGAACATCAGTTTGAGACAATATTTCAGGTTAAACATAACTTTTGAAAACAGCTTCGAATAAGTGTTTCTCTTGTTTATTTCAGATGCAAATTGATATATATAGCTATATAAACCCTTTATTTGATGTTTGAAAACTGCTATTCAGAGCTCCAGCAGAATCTTAGAAAACGTCATTCTCTCAGTCTGAGAACATCAGTTTGAGACAATATTTCAGGTTAAACATAACTTTTGAAAACAGCTTCGAATAAATGTTTCTCTTGTTTATTTCAGATGCAAATTGATATATATAGCTATATAAACCCTTTATTTGATGTTTGAAAACTGCTATTCAGAGCTCCAGCAGAATCTTAGAAAACGTCATTCTCTCAGTCTGAGAACATCAGTTTGAGACAATGTTTCAGGTTAAACATAACTTTTGAAAACAGCTTTGAATAAGTTTTTCTCTTGTTTATTTCAGATGCAAATTGATATATATAGCTATATAAATCCTTTATTTGATGTTTGAAAACTGCTATTCAGAGCTTCAGCAGAATCTTGGAAAACGTCATTCTCTCAGCCTGTGAAGATCAGTTTGAGACAATATTTCAGGTTAAACATAACTTTTGAAAACAGCTTCGAATAAATGTTTCTCTTGTTTATTTCAGATGCAAATTGTTATATATAGCTATATAAACCCTTTATTTGATGTTTGAAAACTGCTATTCAGAGCTCCAGCAGAATCTTAGAAAACGTCATTCTCTCGGTCTGAGAACATCAGTTTGAGACAATATTTCAGGTTAAACATAACTTTTGAAAACAGCTTCGAATAAGTGTTTCTCTTGTTTATTTCTGATGCAAATTGATATATATAGCTATATAAACCCTTTATTTGATGTTTGAAAACTGTTATTCAGAGCTCCAGCAGAATCTTGGAAAACGTCATTCTCTCAGCCTGTGAAGATCAGTTTGAGACAGTATTTCATGTTAAACATAACTTTTGAAAACAGCTTCGAATAAGTGTTTCTCTTGTTTATTTCAGATGCAAATTGATATATATAGCTATATAAACCCTTTATTTGATGTTTGAAAACTGCTATTCAGAGCTCCAGCAGAATCTTAGAAAACGTCATTCTCTCGGTCTGAGAACATCAGTTTGAGACAATATTTCAGGTTAAACATAACTTTTGAAAACAGCTTCGAATAAGTGTTTCTCTTGTTTATTTCTGATGCAAATTGATATATATAGCTATATAAACCCTTTATTTGATGTTTGAAAACTGCTATTCAGAGCTCCAGCAGAATCTTAGAAAACGTCATTCTCTCGGTCTGAGAACATCAGTTTGAGACAATATTTCAGGTTAAACATAACTTTTGAAACCAGCTTCGAATAAGTGTTTCTCTTGTTTATTTCAGATGCAAATTGATATATATAGCTATATAAGCCCTTTATTTGATGTTTGAAAACTGCTATTCAGAGCTTCAGCAGAATCTTGGAAAACGTCATTCTCTCAGCCTGTGAAGATCAGTTTGAGACAATATTTCAGGTTAAACATAACTTTTGAAAACAGCTTCGAATAAATGTTTCTCTTGTTTATTTCAGATGCAAATTGTTATATATAGCTATATAAACCCTTTATTTGATGTTTGAAAACTGCTATTCAGAGCTCCAGCAGAATCTTAGAAAACGTCATTCTCTCAGTCTGAGAACATCAGTTTGAGACAATATTTCAGGTTAAACATAACTTTTGAAAACAGCTTCGAATAAGTGTTTCTCTTGTTTATTTCAGATGCAAATTGATATATATAGCTATATAAACCCTTTATTTGATGTTTTAAAACTGTTATTCAGAGCTCCAGCAGAATCTTGGAAAACGTCATTCTCTCAGTCTGAGAAGATCAGTTTGAGACAATATTTCAGGTTAAACATAACTTTTGAAAACAGCTTCGAATAAATGTTTCTCTTGTTTATTTCAGATGCAAATTGATATATATAGCTATATAAACCCTTTATTTGATGTTTGAAAACTGCTATTCAGAGCTCCAGCAGAATCTTAGAAAACGTCATTCTCTCAGTCTGAGAACATCAGTTTGAGACAATGTTTCAGGTTAAACATAACTTTTGAAAACAGCTTTGAATAAGTTTTTCTCTTGTTTATTTCAGATGCAAATTGATATATATAGCTATATAAACCTTTATTTGATGTTTGAAAACTGCTATTCAGAGCTCCAGCAGAATCTTGGAAAACGTCATTCTCTCAGTCTGAGAACATCAGTTTGAGACAATATTTCAGGTTAAACATAACTTTTGAAAACAGCTTCGAATAAGTGTTTCTCTTGTTTATTTCAGATGCAAAT
>JACEEU010000996.1:0-24066 GCA_016630915.1 Callionymus lyra
CTAGTAGATATATAAATAAAGTTATGATCATTGAGCAGTTTCTATGATCTCTTGAATCATTTAGTCCACATTGTAACAGTTCTCATGAACATATCTCTTAAATCCAAACGTTCTTCCTAAAATACTCATTGATGTTTTTATGTGTCCAACTCTCAACCTTGATATTAATGTTTCTTCATTTCAGGCTAGTTGTGTTTCTCATTTGTCAAATGTGTTTTTCTTTTCTGTAGAACCATCTGCCTGTGTTTTCTTCTCCTCAACATTTCTCACCAATTATCCTTTTTTATTTCTTTTGCACTGAGTGGAACGATGACGGATGATTTTTGATATTGCTTTTAGTTTAGTTTCTTTCAAAAATGTCTTTCATTTGCTCTTCTTACTTAAGAGGAGACCTTGCAGCGACGTCTCTGCAACAAAGCTTCACCTTTAGAGACTTTTTTTGTGTCCTACTAAAAATCCACTGAAGAATCTGCATTTGCTTCTTCAAGAACTCCTGGTTCCTCCTGTGCCTCCAGCCTTTTATTCAATAGTTCCCGAGAAACATCTTTCAGTGCCAAAATGTTCCTGCTGAGCAGAGCCTCACCTCTCAATGCGCTGGTTTCTCTGAATGACGCTAATAAAATGCTTGTGTAACCAATATGGAAAATTTAGGGTTGATAGCAGTTTACCATCAGTCCAGTAAATAAAATAATTATGGACAGAAGAACATTCATCCACCTCACTCACAGTAGAGAAAATTAATATTTATCGTCTCCTATTCTAAACTATTACAAAAATATAAACAGAATATACTTCAACAAAATATTCAATAAACAAACAAAAACAAAAATAGCCTACTTGGCTGGAAAATGTATTGTCTTCAAAAGAAAAATAATATTGTCTATTGGTGGTGCTGGCCAGCAAAAATAAAAGTGAATAGAGTGAGTATCAATCTTCAAATACTCAAGTTTGTCCTGGAAGTCGTTGTGGAACAGATGTTTACTCGTCCTCCTTCGGTGACAGTCAGGAACCAGCAAAGAAAAGGGAAAGGTCTGGGAGGGAAAAGGGAGGGGTTTTTTTTAAAAGACGGCGGGCCGGGCCGGGGGCCCCCCGGCCGGGCCGCCCCCCCCCCAACCCCTGTTTGACATTTATGCAAATTAAGTGTGATCACGATTGAGATGTTTTCTTCGGACATTTAACATTAAAATAAAATATATCATTATTACTTTGTTCCTAGATGAGTTAATCCATTTCTTCATAGTTTCATGAAAATAATTTCACTTTTTCTCCAATCTGCAGGTGATCGGTGACGGTCAGCAGAGGGCAGTGTGGTACTCTGCTACGTGTTCAGTGTGTGTGTCAGTGTGTGTTTTGTGTTTAAGGTGTGTCACAATGTGTTTCACACGGTGTGTTTATTTCCTCGGGGTCCACGTTAGATAATGTGACTGTTGTGAGGGGCCGTCAAACCAAAAGACAGAGAAGAGCTCGGCTCTTCTGGAAACTCCGACTTCTGTACGACCTCTGTGGCTTCGTGTGTTTGTAACAGGATTTGTCTGTAAATGTATAATTTCTTGTGATGACGCAGTCCCGCCAGTAGGTGGTGGAATAACCTCGGTTAGAGTACATGTCCAGAACATGTTTGCAATGAGCAAGAACTCTGGTCAAACGGTTCAACAAACCGAAAATAAAACACAATTTATTCTGATGACCTTTGAAAACCACGTGTGTTTGTTGGTCATTTCGTCAGAAGAGAATCTGACTCTGAATCTAACTCTCGTGGTGTGTGTCCTCACGCAGAAAGTGCGACTGAAGAACCAGGAGATGAAGGTTCTAAGTCATTGGTGCTCCGCCCTCTAACGGCTTCGCTATTGGTTTACCCCGAAGCACCGCCTCGTCTCTGAGAAAGCTTAATGAACTCGCCACCCAGCAGGGGGCAGTCCACTTCCTATAAAGGCGGGAAGCACCCGCCGCACTTTCTCCTTTTTCAACTCAGCGAGAAAGCTCCTGACAGTGGAATTTATGATGGCGAATGAATATTGAAGTGAACCATGTGTGCACGAAGACTCCCTGAAGAGGAGACACACATGTCTGCTTCGTTTGCCTAGAGGCCCAAATCACACGTGATGATTATGTGGCCTTCTGAGTGCTTCCCACAGCTTTTGACAGTGATGGGAAGCGTTCGAGGCTTGTCGACCCACGCCGCCTCAGATCATGATTATGATCAACACAGGACTGCCGTGTTGTTTAAGAAAACAAACAACATGGCAGTCCTGTGCGCTGCACTCGACAAGCTCACGTTCCAACGTGTTGGGCCCTGATGAGTCGAGCTGAGTCGTCCATCGATCATGAACAGACGTCGACTAGGAGGACGACTGGCTCGCTGCATGGAGTCGACCATGAGGTATGCGAGAGCGATCAGGTAAGTATCTCTTTCTGGCCATTATCCGGGCCTACCGAGCAACGGGTGGATCCGCTCCTAGCGGTCTGAGGGCACATTCCACCCGTGGTTTGGCAGCCTCAGTGGCTCTTTTGCGGGGTGTGGCAGCAGAGGATATCTGCTCAGCTGCTTCTTGGGCATCCACGTCTACCTTGCTAAGGCCTATCTCTTCGACGTGACGGCGGGATCAGTAGCTCATACGGTTTTGAGCGCTGCTGTGCCCCCCCTCGAGGCCCACGGCTCCAGTGGACTTGGATCCTGGGCCGGCGGGGCCCTAGCGATGCTGCTTCAGGAGCGGCGTCCAGCTGGGGGTACATTTATCCCGTCAGGCTTCGCCTTTTTGGGTAAACCAATAGCGAAGTCGTTAGAGGGCGGAGCACCAATGACGTAGAACCCTTGAGTTATCTATCATAACCTCAGGTTCTACGAGTTGGTGCGAAGCCCTCTAACCTCGTCGCCCAGCGGCCGCCCTTCTCGCTGAGTTTTCAGTTGGAGAAAGTGCGGCGGGTGCTTCCCGCCTTTATAGGAAGTGGACTGCCCCCTGCTGGGTGGCGAGTTCATTAAGCTTTCTCAGAGACGAGGCGGTGCCTCGGGGTAAACCAATAGCGAAGCCGTTAGAGGGCTTCGCACCAACTCGTAGAACCTGAGGTTATGATAGATAACCCAGGGGTTCCTAATGGATCAGATGAGGAATCGTCTCGCTGTGTTACTCAGCAGAAGTCTCATCTGTCTTTGATCTTTATCGTCAGATTGTGTCATCTTGTACTTTCTTTTTATAGAAACTTTGTACTTGTTCTTATTTTTATAAATCTATTGTCTGTGTTGTTGTGTCTAATTGGAAAAACAATTACCCGAAGTAGACCCCCTGAGGGATCAATAAACCTTTATCTATGTATTTATGATTGATCATTGTTGGTGTTGTAGCTCCATTTGACCACTAGATGGTGGTATTTATACAAAACTCAAAGGTTTATGTTTCATCTACAACAAAAAACAATATCTTATTATCTTAATCGTTCGAAAAATGAATTAACTTGTTAATGTGACTTTGTTGTTGCTGACGTCATCTTTTTATGTTGAGATTACTTTTCTCCACAGATGAAGTTAAATACTTACTACTAAGTATAATACTACTAATTTAACTAATTATTTAGGGTTGAAGTTCAAGTCAAGCTCTTTTATTGTCAAATATTAAGACATAAAGCATAAATGAAATTGTGGTCCTCACTGACTTATGTTACCGTTCCAGCCTTCTGGCGTCTTTACCGTGGTTAAGACCCGCTGGTTTCCAAAACTAAGTTGTCAACTTAGCTGTCTCGTTCGGCGGTGGTAATCATCGTTTTTACGTGCAAGAAATAATACTTTTCACATTAAATACACAAACAATAGTGTAAGGAAATGACAACTTTACTGTAATCAATCATCTAGATTCAACACACATTTCAAATAGTCACTTGATTAACTGATAATCTTTCATATTTAATTCATATTAAATAATCCTTTTCTTGCATTGCATTCACTGACTGCAACACAGGCCGAGGTCACAAAGCATCACACACACAGAAAGATAAAAAAAATCCCAGATTCCCAGCAGGTCTCTGGACACCTGTTAGAGAACTCACACTGAAAGACACAACAGTCCAGCAAGTCGCTGGGAACATACAGATTCGAGAAGACAACAACTTTTGGTAAGTTTCCATGATGACCACGTGCGAGCGGCGATCTTAGAATCAAGTGTTTACAGTTACTGTCCAATCCTACATGTACATTTGACTAGAGGCGTTAACCTGAATATTCTACTATAAAAGATCCACCATTTTGTGGGATATTTGCGTTCTGGCATTCGAAGACGTCTGCGATAGATCTCTCTGCTTGCTAGCGCCCGTGTTCACGTAAGTTTGTCTCTGACTTTTGCATAATTCACTAAAGGAGCATTTTTCTTAAACTCATCCATGTGTCTGTCCTTCATTCCACCACCACGTACCAGGCTGGGGAGGGGTCGGTTCATCGGAACACAAAATCCCCACATGTTCGTGGATATTACACTGGCTGAGATGTTCTTATTATTTTATGTTCAAAGTTGAGTTTGTACATGACAGCAATAATGTGCACTCATGTTTAAAACGATTAAAACTGGAGTCCGTTTCTGTCGCTCCAACACGACGTCACGTCCGGGTCTTAATACTTTGCTTTATGGAGAAAAAAGGTAGATGCAGAGTGTACGGGTCCGGGAAAGACGGTCCCGCACTGAAGAACATCTCTATATTTAAGGGAAAGTTTCCTGTCCAGGGGGTCGTCTCTTCCGGGGCAGTGGTTCTTTCAAGTTTGTTCATTGCTGTGTCTCAAATCGCATACCAGCGTACTCAAAGTTAGTATTTTTAGTGAGTTAGTGCGTCTCAATTCTTAGTATGCGAAATTTAGTGCGCCATGCACACTAAATTGGCGTACTAACACGCCCACAAAACTGAGCATGGTTCGATGGACACTAACCACCCTAAACAGCCGCCATCTTAATGACGTTTTAAACGGAAGTTACGTCATATATAAATGCATAAATATTCATATACTTACAGGTGCATTTTCAGCAGCAGTAGAAGGATGACACGTCTTCGGTGCTGATACCAGCTTAAATATCTCACGAATATATAGATTCTCATATTTTTCTTTATTTCTTTTTCCAAACTTGTAAAACGTGCTGCCAGCAGGTGTCAGCGATAGCGTTCAAACAGCTGGCTGAAACATCGTTAAATAGAAGTAGAAGAAGAAGCTGTCATGTGATTTCCGGTTAGTGTGTAGCGGCAGTGTTTGATTTGAGACATACTATCTGTGGAGAATTTGCGTACTAGTTAGAACGTACACTTAACTGATGCATACTAACTTCTAGCATACTAAGAGTAGTATGCGATTTGAGACACAGCAACAGACTCAGAAGGGAGCAGCTCTACTTCATATTGGTGCTCCGCCCTCTAACCGCTTCGCTATTGGTTTACCCCAAGGCACTGTCGAGGGGGGCCATCCAGGACGAATGGGGTCTGTCCGAGGCAGTGGCAGCCGAGATATGGTCTCAGTTCGGTCACCTGGTGGCAGACCTCGTTGGTCGGTCCACACCACGAACAGATTCTCCGCCCCCTCCAGCCAGTGGCGCCACTCCTCCAGAGCCCCCTTGATGGTGAGGAGCTCTCGATCCCCCACATCATAGTTCCGTTCAGCGGTAGTGAGCTTGCGGGAAAAGAAGGCACAGGGGTGAGTCTTGCCATCTGCAGCGCATCTCTGTGACAGGACCGCGCCGAGCCCAGTGCTGGAAGCGTCAACCTCGACCAGGAACTGGAGACGGGAATCAGGTTGCCGGAGGACGGGGACAGAGGTAAAGCAGCGCTTGAGCTCCCGGAACGCCTCCTCGGTGGCCGGGGACCACCGGAAGGGTTGTGACTCAGAAGTGAGACTGTGTAAAGAAAAGCAGCGAGAACTGAAATTATGGATGAAACGCCGGTAAAAATGAGAAATCCTGAGAAACCGTTGCAGGGCTTTGGGTGTATCGGGGACCCGCCAGTCGGAGACCGCCTGTACCTTGGCGGGATCCATTCAGCTCTACCTGGGCTGTTGATATAACCAAGGAATGAGACGGTTCTGACATTAAACTCTCACTTCTCTGCCTTGACAAACAGTTGGTGCGCGAGAAGACGGCTAAGGACGGAGCGTATATGCTGGCGGTGGGACCTTAGAAAAAAAAGAAAAAAAAAGTAAAAGTAAAAAAAGTAATTTTGTTATATCAACATTGACAACTCACATAAGAATAAGATGGTGGGTTGGGCATTTGTGGCCGGAATTGGACATCTGTACCAAGCCAAGCATTTTGTCTGTGTGTGATAAAAACTGGTAGGTCCCTATATAATTTTATTCATTAGTAATATTTTCATCATCATTGTTAATCATTCATTATAATCACATTTTTAATATCCTATTTAGGTACAATCACTGGTTCATCATTATTCTCCTCCAAACTTTGTGCATATTACTGTACTGGGAATTTAATTTTTTTATAGGTTTTAGCTTGATAGTGTCATTATTCAATAGCATGCTTGTTTCACATTTATTAGTTTCACGCTCTCTAATACAAAATTGTCAAAATTAAAGAAAAAAGTACAACATGTAATCATTAGTATCATAATCATAAATTAGTGTTTCACGAATGGTGTTGATAACTTTTGCTTACTATGATGGAGCCTGTGTAGTACTTTAGATCGAATCAGACTTAACCGAGCACAACTTGATTTACCATTCCATTCTTTATCCCAGAATGCATCAGATAATTTGAAGTTCACCCTCCTACTTCAACTTAATTATGGATAAGAGATTTAGGAGGAGACACAAGATTATAGAAATTATTTCAGGCTGCGAATAGATTGGGTGATAACTATGCCAAGGTATTCAAACTGTAATTTTGATATCTTAAAAGTAAGTAAGTAAGTAATTTTTATTTGTATAGCGCTTTTCCAGACCAGGGTCACAAAGCGCTTAAACAATCAAAACAATATTCAATAAAGTATATACTTTAAAGGGCAAGATAAAACTGATAACACAACAGGCGTTCCATAAAGTCAAGGAAACGGTATCAATGATTGTGGGATTTATTTTGCAGGGTGGTTTAAGGGGGGGAAAAATAATCACTCTTTTGGATATTACGGTTGTAACCGGCGATACTTTTATTTAATTATATAAAATATGAGGGATATTCTTGTGTGGGTCAGGCACATATAAAAGAAGATCGTCAGCATAAAGTTAAACCTTATGCTCCGAGTTCCACCTCTGTATACCCTTAAATCTATCGTCCGATTGAGTTTGATTGACTAAGGCTCAATAGCAATTGCAAAAAGAAGTCGGGAAATAAAGCATTCTTGACGTGTGCCTCTGGACAATGAAAATGTTTGGAGCGATGCAAATTGATAGATGGATGGATGGAGGGATAGTTTCAATACAATTGTATTTAAAGTGTCTTATTATAACAAAGTTATCTCAAGACACTTTACAGTTCAAGTAAGACTATAGTGGAGAGAGGAAAAGCAATCCAGCAATTCAACAATGAGTCAATCACATCGTGGCGTTGGTGAGGAAAAACTTCCTTTTAGAAGGCAGAAACCTCGAGCAGAGCCGAACTCAGAAGACAGATGGACGTAGAGAAGAGTGAGGGAGGATAAGTGAGAGAAAATAGGAGAGTATAGGAGAGTCCATGGAGGTGCTGGAGAGAACTCTAGATCCGATGACGTGGTGGAGATCCTGCATCAGCAGCAGCTCTGGCGGTGGAGTTCAGGGGTTTTGGGAGAGAAATAAAAAAGTGTGGGTTTAAACTGCACAGGTGATGAATGTAATGCAGAAAAGATGGATATACAGAGCTCAGTGTCTAAAACTCCTCCAGCATTCTCAGCCTATAGCAGCTAAGATAAACAGTTAGATTAATTATAGGCTTTATCGTAAAGTAAGGTTTTAAGATTGTTTTTCAACATAGAGAGGGTGTCTGCCCTCCTGACTGAAGCAGGTAGATGGTTCCACAGCAGAGGGGCTTGAAAACTGAAGGTCCTGGCTCCAAATCTACATTTAGAGATTTGTGGTATAACTAATAGATTCCTTCCTGAGTTTAAGGATCGTAAGGTCATAAAGGGTTGATAAGTTTGGATTAGATCTTTAATGCATGTTGCAATCTCATCTTCATTAATGAGCTTCATGTTGGGGTCGCGGGGGCAGCAGCTCCATCAGAGAGGCCCAGACGTTCCTCTCCCCGGCTTCATCACCAAACTCTCTCTAGCGTGTCCTCAGTCTCTAACGTGGTCTCCTCCCTGTGGGACATGAACACCTCACCAGAGGCGTCCAGGAGACATTCTGATCAGATGATCACTTGGAGCAGCAGCGTTCTACTCCGAGTCTCTCCCGGACGACCGTCCTTCTCACCCCGTTTCTAAGAGAGAGTCACCCATCGGGGAAAACTAATGTGTGTTTTCTCATCTAGTTCTCTGGGTCACAACCGTTCATGACCACAGGTAGAGACGTGGATCCACCCCTTTACCTTTTGGCTCAGCTCTGTTTTCACAAGCAGAGATCTCTGCACCGATCTGTCTGTCACACTTTATTGTCCCCTCACTCGTAAACAAGAGCCCAAGATTAAGACACAAAAAAAAAAAACTGTTGTTTTGATAGTATATTTAAATTAAGAAAAATTATTCATAATAGATTATTTCACAACTAATCTTACACTTATCACCTTTAAATAATTCTTAAATTAATTCAATACTGTTATATTTTTTATATTTATGTTTATATTTTTGACAAGAAGATGGAAGGATTTTTTTCTGTAAATTCAAAAAGAAGATACTTTTGCTCAAACTTTAAGGTTGACTCAAATTGTATATTAGGAATATTCTTCTATTTTAATCAGTTTTCTTGATTTAAATCAAATCACAAATGTTTCAATTAAATGTTTTTCCTCAGCTTTGTTGTAAATGAAACATAAACCTTTTGTATAAATACCTCCATCTAGTGGTCAGATGGAGCTACAACACCAATAATGATCAATCCTAAATAAATTGTTAACATTTTAAAGTATTTAAATTCATCTGTGGAGAAAAGTAATCTCAACATGAAAAAAAGATGACGTCACAGCAACAAAGTCACGTCAACAAGTTATTTCATTTATCGAATGATTTAAGATTAAAATATATTGTTTTCGTTGTAGCGATGAAACGTAAACCTTTGAGATTTGTATAAATACCACCATCTAGTGGTTTTATGGCGCTACAACACCAACAATAATCTAAATAAATAATACAACACCAATAATGATCAATCCTAAATAAATAGTTAAAATCTTGAAGTATATAAATTAATCTGTGGAGAAAAGTAATCTCAACATAAAAGGATGACGTCACAGCAACAAAGTCACATTAACAAGTTAAATCTCATTCATTTATTAAACGATTTAAGATTAAAATATATTGTTTTAATTTTCAGATTAAATAAAGATTATTAACGGAATTAAATACATTCAAATGTTAAACATGTTTTATTGAAAAGTTTTTTGTAATCATTGAATAGTTTTTTTTATAACTGTATTAAGGTATTTGTAAATATATTACATTTTTATTTAATAATTAACTAAATATTTTGAACGGTAGAACTTACTTGAATTTAAATTTCAATATCCGTCTCCTTCGGGTAATTGTTTTTCCAATTAGACACAATAGATTTATAAAAATAAGAACAAGAACAAAGTTTCTATAAAAAGAATGAACACGATGAAAAAAATCTATCCATAAAGATCAACGACAAATAATAAAGAATACAATTAAGTTAAAATCTTGAAGTACATAAATTCATCTGTGGAGAAAAGTAATATATTAAAATAATAAAATATTGTTTTAATTTCAGATTAAATGAAGATTATTTTATCATGAGATCGTACCTTGAAATATCTCAGGTTATTTATTTTAATCTACCGAGAGGCTCCACGTTGAGTCACTTCCCTCAACAACAAAAGCGCTTTTTTTTTTTAATAGTATGAAACTGTGAATAAATACAAAGAATTCAGAACATTTTACATGTTATTTTGAGTCAATAATTTTTAAATATCTCCAGTTATTTATTTCCATCTACCGAGAGGCTCCATGAAGATCCCCTGAGTTATCAACATAATCTCAGGTTCTACGAATTGGTGCTCCGCCCTCTAACCGCTTCGCTATTGATTTATCCTCGAGGCCTCGTCTCTGAGAAAGCTTAATGAACTCGCCACCCTATAAAGGCGGGAAACACCCGCCGCACTTCCTCCAACTGAAAACTCAGCGAGAAAAACGGCTGCTGGGTGATGAGGTTAGAGGGCTTCGCACCAATTCATAGAACCTGAGATTATGTTTAACTCAGGGGTTCTACTTCATATTGGTGCTCCGCCCTCTAACTGCTTCGTTATTGGTTTAAACCAAGGCGAAGACCGACGGGATCAATGTACCCCCAGCTAGACGCCGCTCCTGACAGCAGCATCACTAGAGGGTAGGTGATGCGAACACTCAGTGTTGCCACAGTCTGTCTGTTATCCAGCAATGCTGCAGGAAAAACAGGACAGCAGAGACCAATCAGGAGCTGTGGTCCAGGGACCTGTCTGCACACCAGTGAGAGAACATCCCTCATTTGGAGGCATAAGCCAACGTGTAGACGGGGGGCACGGGCATTCTCCAGCGTGTGGAGAACGTCCGGTTCCAGAGTCCCGCTCAGCTCGTCCCATGTAAGAACCACACTTTGAGAGGCAGACCCAGCACCAGGTGTGCCGTTAGAGTCCCCACTGCCCGGGGAGTACGGCGCCACCACTATTCCCCGCATCACTCCCCCAAACAGGGGGAGGAGTCGCCGCAGAGGAGGGAAGGCAAACAGTAGCCGGCCAGCCAACTTAAGTGGGCCAAGCGTCCACGCCTAGTGGGGGGCAATCAGAGGCCCTGAGGGAGACGCAAAGAAGACATTTGAAGTTCTCCTTTTTGTGACCACCGTGTGACCGAACCAAGACCACATCTTTGCAGCCACGAATCGGACAGACCCCACTCGTCCTCGACAGCCCCCCTTGACAGTCTGTCTGCTACTACATTCAGCGCACCCGGCACATGCTGAGCTCTGAGAGAGCAGCTGATGGTCTTCCCACAGCCAAATCTTCTTTGCCACACTCAAGGGCTGGGGATCTGACTCCACCCTGGCAATTCACGTACGCCACCAGTGGAGCTGCCTGATAGCTCTAGGACGTTGGACTGTGACAGTTGGGGAGGGAGGTGAAGCAGGACATTGTGAATTGCTTTCAACACTAGCCAGTTGATGTACACTGGTCTGTTCCAGACACCTTTGGCGTAGGTCTGACCCGAGGTGCCTCCCCATCGTCAGGGATGCCAAAAAACTTGATGTCCTGCAAAACCAAAGCGGGAAGGCTCACTTTTCGACCTCAGTCCTGCTTGGGGTCTAGCTTGAGACAACCAAACCATCTCTGGAGATCCCTCATATGCAGCAAGCCCAGCCGCACTGCCGTGAGAGCTGCTGCCACGAGCCCCTGGAGGGACATAACAGCACCTGCTGCAGTCCTTCCTTCTTTTTACATGATGGTGAGCTTCCAGCAACTGTGTTGTCAGTCGGAGAATGGGCTGGATACTCGTGTCCGGGAGTCACGCATATCCTTCCTCCCTGTTCAGCAGTACTCCAAGGTACACTAACTGCTGGACTGATTTAACCGGTCTCGTGGACATATGCTTATAGGTGAAACGGCACGCTGGAGATCTTTATCTCGAAAACGGGTCTTCAAACATGTCACCACATGTCCCGTGATCAGGGGCGGCAGCGCGCCCCCACAGGATCCCAGGATGGGGTGAAACCCTTGGTGAGTAATGGCTGCGGGATGCACCGTTCCATGGCACCCTCACCCAGAAACACCAGGACACTAAACCCAGAACCGGCTGCTCTCGACACTCTTGTAGGGGAGGGAAAACAGCCTCCGGGCAATGGCAGCATAATGAGTTTCCGTATTATATAGGACTGCCATGTTGTTACATCACTGATTTGATCCAGCCTTACACCCCAGCTCGGGCTCTGAGGTCTGTGGATCAGCATCTACTTATGGTTCCACGCACACGGCTCAGGACCAGAGGAGAGAAATCTTTTCAGGCTGTTGCTCCTAAGCTTTGGAACGATCTTCCTCTCTCTTTGCGCTTGATGGAATCTACTGACTCCTTTAAGAAACACCTTAAGACGTTTCTATTTGTTCAGGCTTTTCCTTGAATTTCTCGAACTCCTGTGTTGTTCTCAGTATTATCTTGATCTTTAAAGTATGATCTTTTTTGAGTATTGTTTTGATTGTCTAAGCGCTTTGTGACCCTGGTCTCGAAAAGCGCTATATAAATAAATATTACTTACTTACTTACTTACTTGTTTGTTTTTCTTAAACAACATTGCATTACCTGTCTTGAACATAATCATGATCTCTGAGGCGGCGTGCGTCAACAAGCCTCGAACGCTTCCCGTCAATGTCAAAAGCCGTGGGAAGCGCTCGGCAGGCCACACAATCATCATCGTTTGATTTGGGCCTAGGCAAACGAAGCAGACATGTGTGTCTCCCCTTTTCAGGGAGGCTTAGCACTTCATGCACACACATTTTTTCACTTCAATAATCATTCGCCATCATTCCATTCCACTGTCAGGAGCTTTCTGCTGAGTTGTAAAGGAGGAAGTGCAGTGGGTGTTTCCTGCCTTTATAGGAAGTGGACTGCACCCAGCTGGGTGGCGAGTTCATTAAGCTTTCCCAGAGAAGAGGCAGGTCCTCGAGGATAAACCAATAGCGAAGCGGTTAGGGGGCGGAGCACCAATATGAAGTAGAACTCTGCACCGATCTTTCTGTCACACTTTATTGTCCCCTCACTCATGAACAAGAGCCCAAGATTAAGACACAAGGTGATGTTTTGTTAGTATATTAAAAAGAAAGAAAAATAAGTCATAATATTTTAATTTAACAACTAATCTTACATTTATCACCTTTAAATAATTCTTAAATTAATTTAATACTCTTAAATATTTTGTGTATATATATTTATTTTATTGATAAAAACATTTTCTTTTCTGTAAATTCGAAATAAAGCTAGTTTTGCTCAAACCTTTAGGTTGATTTTATTCCTCAAATCGTATATTAAGTAAGTAATTAAGTAATATTTATTTATATAGCGCTTTTCGAGACCAGGGTCACAAAGCGCTTAAACAATCAAAACAATACTCAAAAAAGTACATACTTTAAAGATCAAGATAATACTGAGAACAACACAGGAGTTCGAGAAATTCAAGGAAAAGCCTGAACAAATAGAAACGTCTTAAGATGTTTCTTAAAGGAGTCAGTAGACTCCATCAAGCGCAAAGAGATAGAAGATCGTTCCAAAGCTTAGGAGCAACAGCCTGAAAAGATTTCTCTCCTCTGGTCCTGAGCCGTGTGCGTGGAACCATAAGTAGATTTTCATCCACAGACCTCAGAGCCCGAGCTGGGGTGTAAGGCTGGATCAGATCAGTGATGTAAGGAGGAGCCTGGAATCTTATCATCAGGAGCAATCATTAGTGTTTCAGTCTTGTCCACATTTAGCTGTAAAGTGTTCTACGTCATTGGTGCTCCACCCTCTAACGGCTTCGCTATTGGTTTACACCGAGGCACCGCCTCATCTCTGAGAAAGCTTAATGAACTCGCCACCCAGCAGGGGGCAGTCCACTTCCTATAAAGGCGGGAAGCACCCGCCGCACTTTCTCCATTTTCAACTCAGCGAGAAAGCTCCTGGATACAGCATGGCGGACGTGAGCATGAACGTGGACGTAGATGTGTCTTTGTGCCTAATGTGTGACACCCCCCTGGGGAGGGGGGACACGCACGCTCTCTGCTTCGTCTGCCTAGGCCCGGAACACGCATTTGCGGATTGTGGGGCCTGCCGTATGCTTCCCGAGGAGGTCCGTAAGAGACGGGGAGCATACGAGGCCCGTCGGCGCACGCCGCGTCCTCCAGTCAGGTCGTGGGCCGACTACGATGAGGAGGACGACCGGCGGTGTTATGAGGCGGATCCGAGCACCCTGTTCGGTTCCGAGCCGGGGGACGTCGAAGCGGTCAGGGGAACCGGGCCGGTTCCTCGCTACCCGCTTGACGTCCTGCCGCGCATATTCACCGCCGCGGCGAACCGCATGGAGGTCGAGCTCCCCCCCGCACCTCCACTCGCGCCACCACCGTTTACATGCGGAGTGAAGGTCGGGCGGAACGAAGCGCGCAGGCCTACGGTTCCTGGGGTTGTCTGTCCTAAACTGGACGAGATCTGGGGCTACGCGCGGCGAGGGTCTGCCTCTCCCATGGCTTCAGTGCCTCCCGTAGGATCCTACGGACCCTATTGCCGTGTGGACGGGGTGGACTGGCGAGAGAGAGACGGAGAGACGGAGAGCCCGTTCGTCGGCCCCATCAGCTGGTGCGGGGGGAAAGCGTCACCAGAGCCAGCCACCCCAGCAGCACCAGCAGCAACGGCAACAGCCGCGGCGGGCGACGAGTGAGCGTCGCCGGGTTCCGCAGCAGGAGCCGTGGAGCCAGCAGCCGCAGCGGAGCCAGCGGAGACTGAGGGACCCGCGGCGGCGAGGACGCAGAGGCGGCGAGGCTTCTTCTCGGGGGAGCCCTCCTCCCCCCTACTCTTTCAAAGGGCTTTATGTAAATAAATCTAAGAAAACGTATGACGTTTCTGTGGTTCGTTCTGAGAGAGATGTTGGTAGCGTGCATGTGTTTCCGCCTGTGAGTGTGACGTATTCACAGGCGTCATTAGAAACTTTCGCCGCTAATGCTAAGCTAACATGCTCCGCCGTTCATAGACAGCGTGAATTTCCTCTCAAAACACAGTCCGAAGGAGGGTTTCAACCCCTTCGCCCGGGTCATGCCGAGACTGTAATAACGGAGTCTGTCCACACGAATGAGGGGCAGACTCCAACCACATGTGTTTTGTTTACAGACGAGCAGAGGTCCGCGAGACCGGTTGAGTCAGCTGTGTTTACTTCCGCGTCGACCAGCGCTCGTGCCCGACAGAGCGTGACAGCTGATGAGGTGAGTGGAACTAGTCCGGACATGTCTATGTTGACCGGAGGTTGTTCCTTCCCCCACAGCGCTGTCTACAAGCACTGGAGCCATTGAGAGTGAGTGGGGTAAGGATCTTGACCTATCTGGACGACTGGTTGATCCTTGCCAGATCAGAGGCAGAAAGTTACGCTCACACACAGAAGGTGTTGAGCCATATTGCCACCCTGGGGTTCACAGTGAACTTCAGCAAGAGCGCTCTGACTCCAGTTCAACAGTTAGTTTACCTGGGGGTACTGTTGAACTCGGAGGAGGGATATGCGCGCCTCCCGGACGTGCGTATCCAGCCCATTCTCCGACTGACAACACAGTTGCTGGAAGCTCGGTGTCACGTGACAACAGCAGGCACTGTTATGTCCCTCCTGGGGCTCATGGCAGCAGCCCACACGGTAGTTCGGCTGGGCTTGCTGCACATGAGGGAGCTTCAGAAATGGTTTGGTCGTCTCAAGCTAGACCTCAAGCGGGAAAGAGGTCGGAAAGCAGGTCGGGTTTTGCAGGACATCCAGTTTTGGAACTCTCTAGCCAACCTCAGGCGGAGAGTTCCATTGGGTTGCGTCCTTCGTTACACTCAAGTGTTTACAGACGCTTCTCTGACAGGTTGGGGAGGCACCTCGGGTCAGGCCTATGCCAGTGGGGTCTGGAGCAGTCCGGTGCTCAGACACATAAACTGGCTAGAGCTGAAGGCGATTCACAATGTCCTGCTTCACCTCTCTCCCCAACTGTCACGGTCCAATGTCCTAGTACTATCCGACAGCTCCACCGCCGTGGCGTACGTAAATCGCCAAGGTGGAGTCAGTCAGTGGGGTCTGTCCGAGGCAGTGGCGAGCGAGATCTGGTCTCGATTCGGTCACCCGGTTGCAGACCTCTTCGCCAGCAAGGAGAGGTCTACTGTTCGCCTTCCCTCCTCCGCGGCTCCTTCTCCCCTTGATTCGGAGGGCGAGGCGGGGGGGGGCTGAGGTTAATTCTAGTAGCACCAGACTCCCCGGGGGCGCTCTGGTTCCCAGAGCTGGTGCGCATGGCGGTCGGGCCCCGTGGGCCATCCCTAGGGGCCCCGCTGCCCTGTGTCAGGCGGGGGGGACTCTGACACAACCCGGTGCTGGGCCGGCCTCTCAAGGTGTGGCTCCTGCACGGGACGAGCTGATCGGGACTTTGGACCCGGACGTTCTCCACACGCTGGAGAACGCCCGGGCCCCGTCAACACGCAGGCTTTATGCCTCAAAGTGGGGGATTTTCTCCCGCTGGTGTTCAGACAGGTCCTTGGACCCCAGCTCTTGTTTGGTCTCCGCTATCCTGTCTTTCCTGCAACATTTGCTGGATAACGGGCGGACTGTGGCGACACTGAGAGTGTTCGCATCAGCCATAGCGACGAGGCATGTCGATTTTGAGGGTGCTTCGGTTCGCGCCCACCCCTTGGTGGCACGTTTCCTGCGGGGTGCCTGCAGGCTTCGACCTCCTGCAAGGCCTTCCAGCCCTCAGTGGGATCTCCAGTTGGTACTGGACTCTCTCACAGGCCCGACCTTCGAGCCTCTTGACCAAGTCCCACTGGATATCTTGTCTTTCAAGGTATCGCTCCTTCTGGCACTAACAACCACGAAGAGAGCAAGTGAGCTTTGTGCCCTATCCATTTGCCCTGAGTGTCTTTCCTTTGGCGTCGAGGTGTCTTCGGTGTCTTTGCGTCCTAACCCAGCGTTCCGCCCAAAGATTCTGAGTTCCTTGTTCCGGGCGACGACCTTCACGCTGCGGGCCTTTCACCCGCCGCCCCACTCGGACCCGGGTCAGGAACGTCTCCACCTGTTGTGTCCAGTGAGGGCGTTGGCCTGTTACTTGCGGCGGGTGGCCGTGCTTAGGCGCTCTGATGCCCTCTTTGTCTGCCACGGTAGATGCCGACAGGGAGAGGCGGTCTCCTCCCAGAGGTTCTCTCATTGGGTGAGATCGGCCATTATCCGGGCCTACCGAGCAGCGGGTGGATCCGCTCCTAGCGGTCTGAGGGCACATTCCACCCGTGGCGTGGCAGCCTCAGTGGCTCTTTTGCGGGGTGTGGCAGCAGAGGATATCTGCTCAGCTGCTTCTTGGGCGTCCACGTCTACCTTGCTAAGGCCTATCTCTTCGACGTGACGGCGGGATCAGTAGCTCATACGGTTTTGAGCGCTGCTGTGCCCCCCCTCAGGGCCCACGGCTCCAGTGGACTTGGATCCTGGGCCGGTGGGGCCCTAGCGATGCTGCTTCAGGAGCGGCGTCCAGCTGGGGGTATATTTATCCCGTCAGGCTTCGCCTTTTGGTTAAACCAATAGCGAAGCCGTTAGAGGGCGGAGCACCAATGACGTAGAACCCCTGAGTTATCTATCATAACCTCAGGTTCTACGAGTTGGTGCGAAGCCCTCTAACCTCGTCGCCCAGCGGCCGCCCTTCTCGCTGAGTTTTCAGTTGGAGAAAGTGCGGCGGGTGCTTCCCGCCTTTATAGGAAATGGACTGCCCCCTGCTGGGTGGCGAGTTCATTAAGCTTTCTCAGAGACGAGGCGGTGCCTCGGGGTAAACCAATAGCGAAGCCGTTAGAGGGCTTCGCACCAACTCGTAGAACCTCAGGTTATGATAGATAACTCAGGGGTTTTCACTCATTGTTTGATTTCTAGCAACAATTGACTAAGTTCAGCCTCTGGGGCTCAGTTCTATTTTAATCAGTTTTCTTATTTAAAATGAAATCACAAATGTCTCAATTAAAGGTTTTTACTCAATTTTTTTGTAGATGAAACATAAACCTTTTCTATAAATACCTCCATCTAGTGGTCAGATGGAGCTACAACACCAACAATGATCAACTCTAAATAGTTAAAATATTAAAGTATTTAAATTCATCTGTGGAGAAAAGTAATCTCAACACAAAAGGATGACGTCACAACAACAAAGTTACATTAACAAGTTAAATCATTTATCGAACGAATTAAGATTTTGGTTTTTGTAGGAGTTTTGTATAAATACCACCATCTAGTGGTCAGATGGAGCTACAACACCAACAATGATCAATCATAAATAAATAGATAAAGGTTTATTGATCCCTCAGGGGGTCTACTTCGGGTAATTGTTTTTCCAATTAGACACAACAACACTGACAATAGATTTATAAAAATAAGAACAAGTACAAAGTTTCTATAAAAAGAAAGAACAATATGTTGCGATAAAGATCAAAGATAAATAACAAAGAATTCTTTTTTTTTAATCTTAAAGTAAATAAATTCATCTGTGGAGAAAAGTCATCTCAACATAAAAAGATGACGTCACAAAAAGTTAAATCTCATTCATTTATCGAACGATTAAAGATAATGTGTTAATTTCAGATTAAATAAAGATTATTTTATCATAAGATCGTATCTTGAAATATCTCCAGTTATTTATTTCCATCTACCGAGAGGCTCCGCGTTGAGTGACGTCACTCGTGCGACACACAAAAGCGCGCGTCCGCCCGTCAGTCCTCGCCGGGTGCGGTGGCGCGCATCTGTAATCCAAGTCACTGGGAGGCTGAGTCTGGCGGATCGTTTGAACTCAGGAGATCTGAGCTGCAGCGGACTATGTCGATCGGGTGTCCGCACTAAGCTCGGTATCGATATGGTGCTTCCGGGGGAGCTCGGAACCACCAGGTCGTCTAAGGAGGGGTGCACCGGCCCAGGTCGGAAACGGAGCAGGTCAAAGCCCCCGTGCCGCTCAGTAGTGGGATCGCGCCTGTGAATAGACGCTGTAGTGCAGCCTGAGTAACACAGCGAGACACAGTCTTTTGACTCACCTGAGCACACACTCACCTGACGACACACTCACCTGACGACACACTCACCTGAGCACAACTCCCGCCATCAGATTCTTTTTCTTACACGTCACTCACGTCTCTTATGCTGTCATTCACTCTCTGTGGCTTCCTCTCGTCACTGCACTGCCTCCTCCTGGACAACAACAGAACTACAACTCACTCTGTCTTCTATCACTGAAGCTGAAACAATCGATCACAGATCGCACTATACGTGCAATAAATGCACTATTTAAAATATTATGTATTTATATATACATTGCACTATTTTTTTAACTTATTTATACATTAATTATAAGCAATATTTAAAGCATTTATTTATTCTATTCATATTCTATTGAACTATTTATAACTTATTTATATTTATACAATCACTCTCAGTTAGAGATGCGCATTTCTGAGGGCGCCACTGCGCATGCTCGTATGAGTACTGTTATTGTGTTAATCCTGTGACACACACACCCTGAAATTAAATCTCATTCATTCAACACAAAAGGGTTTGAACCATCATGATTGGCTGGTAAGGAAAGTCCTGATTGGATGAAAAGTCCTCGCGGCAGTAACGTTCAGTGATAGAATCAGAGTGAGTTGTAGTTCCGTTGTTGTCCAGGAGGAGGCAGTGCAGTGACGCGAGAAAGCCACAGCAGAGAGTGATTGACAGAAGAGATGTGAGTGACGTGTGTGTAAGAAAAAGGTGAGTCTCGATGGTGACGATGATGTCGGGAGTTGTGCTGTCAGGTGAGTGTGTCGTCAGGTGAGTCAAAAAGACTGTTGCTGTGTCTCAAATCGCATACTACTCTTAGTATACTAGAAGTTAGTATGCATCAGGATAGTGTACGTACTAACTAGTAACTAATCCTCCACAGATAGTATGTCTCAAATCATATTCTACTCTTAGCATACTAGAAGTTAGTATGCATCAGGGTAGTGTACGTACTAACTAGTAACTAATCCTCCACAGATAGTATGTCTCAATTCAAAATCTGCTGCTACACACTAACAGGAAATCACGTGACAGCTTCTTCTTCTACTACTATTTAACGATGTTGCAACCAGCTGTTTGAACGCTATCGCCACCTGCTGGCAGCACGTTTTGCAAGTTTGGAAAAAGAAATAAAGAAAAAATATGACAATCTAAATATTTGTGAGATATTTAAGCTGGTATCAGCAGCGAAGACTGTCATCCTTCTACTGCTGCTGAAAATGCACCTGTAAGTATATGCATATATACAGTGCCTTGCGAAAGTATTCGGCCCCCTTGAACCTTTCAACATTTCGCCACATTTCAGGCTTCAAACATAAAGATATAACATTTTAATTTTTTGTCATTGATCAACAACAAGTGGGACACAATCGTGAAGTGGAACGAAATTTATTGGATAATTTAAACTTTTTTAACAAATAAAAAACTGAAAAGTGGGGCGTGCAATATTATTCGGCCCCTTTACTTTCAGTGCAGCAAACTCACTCCAGAAGTTCAGTGAGGATCTTTGAATGATCCAATGTTGTCCTAAATGACTGATGATGATAAATAGAAGGCACCTGTGTGTAATCAAGTCTCCGTATAAATGCACCTGCTCTTTGATAGTCTCAGGGTTCTGTTTAAAGCGCAGAGAGAACCATGAAGACAAAGGAACACACCAGGCAGGTCCGAGATACTGTTGTGGAGAAGTTTAAAGCCGGATTTGGATACAAAAAGATTTCCCAAGCTTTAAACATCTCAAGGAGCACTGTGCAAGCAATTCTATTGAAATGGAAGGAGTATCAGACCACTGCAAATCTACCAAGACCCGGCCGTCCCTCCAAACTTTCATCTCAAACAAGGAGAAGACTGATCAGAGATGCAGCCAAGAGGCCCATGATCACTCTGGATGAACTGCAGATAACTACAGCTGAGGTGGGAGAGTCTGTCCATAGGACAACAATCAGTCGTGCACTGCACAAATCTGGCCTTTATGGAAGAGTGGCAAGAAGAAAGCCATTTCTCAAAGATATCCATAAAAAGTCTTGTTTAAAGTTTGCCACAAGCCACCTGGGAGACACACCAAACATGTGGAAGAAGGTGCTCTGGTCAGATGAAACCAAAATCGAACTTTTTGGCCACAATGCAAAACTTGGCTAAAATTGATGGGAAGATGGATGGAGCCAAATACAGGACCATTCTGGAAGAAAACCTGTTGGAGTCTGCAAAAGACCTGAGACTGGGACGGAGATTTATCTTCCAACAGGACAATGATCCAAAACATAAAGCCAAATCTACAATGGAATGGTTCACAAATAGACGTATCCAGGTGTTAGAATGGCCAAGTCAAAGTCCAGACCTGAATCCAATCGAGAATCTGTGGAAAGAGCTGAAGACTGCTGTTCACAAACGCTCTCCATCCAACCTCACTGAGCTCGAGCTGTTTTGCAAGGAAGAATGGGCAAGAATTCCAGTCTCTCGATGTGCAAAACTGATAGAGACATACCCCAAGCGACTTGCAGCTGTAATTGCAGCAAAAGGTGGCGCTACAAAGTATTAGCGCAAGGGGGCCGAATAATATTGCACGCCCCACTTTTCAGTTTTTATTTGTTAAAAAAGTTTAAATTATCCAATAAATCTCGTTCCACTTCACGATTGTGTCCCACTTGTTGTTGATTCATGACAAAAAATTAAAATTTTATATCTTTATGTTTGAAGCCTGAAATGTGGCGAAATGTTGAAAGGTTCAAGGGAGCCGAATACTTTCGCAAGGCACTGTTATATATATATATATATATATATATATATATATATACATACATAATGTGTATATGACGTAACTTCTGTTTAAAACGTCACTAAGATGGAGTCGTTTAGTGTGGTTAGTGTCCATCGAACCATGGTCAGTTTTGTGTGTGTGTTAGTGACAATTTAGTGTGCACTAAATTTCGCATACTAAGAATTGAGACGCACTTACGCACTAAAAATACTAACTTTGAGTACGCTAGTATGCGATTTGAGACACAGCACTGTTGTGGGACGTGAACGCCATGCTGACACTCAGGAAGTGACGTCACTCACTTCTGTAACACATTCTTCCACAAACTGTTGGATTGATTTTCAGGATCAACTTCTTTATTGTGATGAGACGTTCGTGTCGACTCGTCCCAAGACTTTTGAGCAGCTTTTTAAACTTGTATTTACTTCATGTTTGTCCAGTTGAAACTGGTATGAAACACTGTGTTTGTGACGTTTAGCCTCGAGGTTCCAAGGTTTGAGTGAATCTCTGGCTTTGAACCTCAGGTGTGTTCACCTCGAGTCTCTGCTCCACATGTCTTCGTTTGAACGTTTGTACAGATTCTCAAAGCTTCGTGTCTCCATCGTTTTACACCAAACTGTCAATCATCACGACACCTTGTTTCACTTTCTGACTCTTGAATGGATTAGATTATTATTTTGTTTATCTGTTACTGAGTCCAACTCCACTGGTGATTTGACAAAAGATAAGAAGAAAAAAATCAAAGTAAAAGTAGAACGCATTATTACAATTAGTAGTAAAAGTATGAGTAGAATACGTAGTAAAAGTACAAGTAGAATTAGTATAAGCAGTAAAAGCAGAAGTATAATTATAAGTAGAAGTAGCAGTAGGATAATTAGTAGTAAAAGTACAATTAGAAGTAGTAGAAGCAGTAGTATAATTAGCATTAAAAGTACAATTGGAAGTAGTAGAAGTAGTAAAAGCAGTAGTATAAATATAAGTAGTAGAAGCAGTAGTATAATTAGTAGTAAAAGTACAATTTGAAGTAGTAGAATTAGTTTGTTTGAGCGTGCGTGTGCATGTATGAGTCTGTGTGCATGTGTGTATGTGTCTGTGTGTGTATGTGTCTGTGTCTGTGTGTGTCTATGTGTGAGTGTGTGTGCATGTGAGTGTGTGTGTGTTTATGTGTGGGTGTGTTTGTGTGTGTGCATGTGTGTGTGTATGCATGTGTGTGAGTGTGTGTGTGCGTGTGCATGTGTGTGTGTGTTTGCGTGTGTGTGCATATGTGTGTATGTGTGCGTATGTGTGCACGTGTGTGTGTGTGCATGTGTGTCTACGTGCGTGTGTGCATGTGTGCGTGTGTATATGTGTGTGTGTGTATTTGTGTATGTGTTTGTGTGCATGTGTGTGAGTGTGTGTATGTGTGTGTGTGTATGTGTGTGTGTGTGTATGTGTGTGTATGTGCATGTGTGTATGTGTGTGAGTATTTGTGTATGTGTGTGTGCGTGTGTATGTTGGTGTATGTGTGCGTGAGTATGTGTGTGTGTGTGCATGTGTGTGTGTGCATGTGTGTGTGGGGGTGTGTATGTGTGTGTTTATGTGTGTATATGTGTTGTGTGTGTATGTAAGTAAGTAAGTAATATTTATTTATATAGCGCTTTTCCAGACCAGGGTCACAAAGCGCTTAGACAAACAAAACAATACTCAAAAAAGTATATACACTTTAAAGATCAAGATAATACTGAGAACAACACAGGAGTTCCAGAAAATTAAGGAAAAGCCTGAACAAATAGAAACGTCTTAAGATGTTTCTTAAAGGAGTCAGTAGATCCATCAAGAGCAAAGAGAGAGAAGATCGTTCCAAAGCTTAGGAGCAACAGCCTGAAAAGATTTCTCTCCTCTGGTCCTGAGTCGTGTGCGTGGAACCATCAGTAGATTCTGATCCACAGACCTCAGAGCCCGAGCTGGGGTGTAAGGCTGGATCAGATCAGTGATGTAAGGAGGAGCCTGACAATGAATAGATCTGAAAGTAAGAACCAGAATTTTAAAGTTGATCCTGAAAGAAACTGGAAGCCAGTGAAGAGTTTTAAGGATCGGAGAAATGTGAGTTCTTCTACTTGAGCGGCTCAGAATTCTGGCTGCAGAGTTCTGAATCAACTGCAGACGAGACACATCCTTCTTGTTAAGACATGAAAACAAACTGTTACAATAGTCCAGACGAGAAGAAACAAACGCATGGATTATAAGATCCAGATCATGTTCCGACAACATTTTCCTAAGTTTAGAGATTTTTCTCAATTGAAGGAAACAGTTTGTGGTCAGTTTTCTACGGTGTCGAACAAGAGACATGTCTTTATCAAATACAACACCCAGGTTTCTCAGGCTCAGTTTGACAGACTGACCTAAGTCACCCAAGTACTGACTCAACCCTGGAATCTTATCATCAGGAGCAATCACCAGTGTTTCAGTTTTGCCCACATTTAGCTGAAGAGTGTTT
>JACEEU010000997.1:0-20727 GCA_016630915.1 Callionymus lyra
CCATAGCAAGAAAGTATTGTCATGTCTGCACGTAGTTGAATAGCGAGCAGGGACTTCACTTGGGAGCTCATCAGTGGTCAGATGGTCGTAGCTGCCTGGACCCAGCCTCTCTCGGACTCGCTGGTACATGGCGTTACCTTTATCCAAAACATGGTCCAGGTCAGCTCAGTGATATTTTCAAACTCATGTAGGAAAGCCAGGAACGTCAGTGAATTACAAGTGCACTGCTTGTTGCTATTTTTACCATAAATGCCTGAATCTTGCTACGGGATGCACAAACGTTGAATTCAGGCGACGGAGTCGCTGCAGTCTCATTAACAAAATCATTGCACACGGTCAGAAAGTTTGCACTTTGCATACCTGTAGTCTCTGATGACACAGTAGTTTCAACGTTGGATTCTCTGGCCTGCTGAAATCGCCTTTTCTGAGCTTGAGACCTTTTGTTTTTTCTAGGCATTGTTCAACTGATTCCAAACAGCCAAGAGGTGATGTAAGAATGACACAATTGTCAATTTATTTGCAAAATGCAATGCAAGTTTTTATTCATTCTCATCATATCATTCATGGTCATTATATATATTACATATATTATATTATATAATATAATATAATGTGTGTGTGTATTTATATCATTTATTAACTTACTATATGTACAGTATATATATATATATATATATATACATATAAGTGTGCCATTTTTAATACACATATTGAAGCATTATCCACTCTAATTAAGTTTTATTTCAGAATGTCTTTAACACAATTAGTTTCCGGCGAAATTAAGCCAATCGGACCTTTGGACCGCCTCGGGCCAGTCTGTGTATATGTTGTGGCCACAGAGCCCCAGGACAAAATTTCGACTTGGAAACTTGTTGACCAAGTCTTAGCTCCTGGGGCTAAAGTAAGAACCCTGGCTGCAGCGGTCACTGATGGCGAGTCGGTGACCAAAATAAGCCTCGAGTAGGCAAGCAGCCATGGTAGAGGTAGGGGGGTCCTACTATATTAAAGGTTACACCCTTCATGGTGAACGCCCCCCCTACCACATTTGGACCAGTGGGAAAACTATGTTTTTTAGGACCTCGCCCATGGAGGTCTCCCTCCAGGTGAAGGAGAAAGCAGAGGCTCTCCTACACCCTGTTGCAGCACGAGTGACTCTCGAGGAAGCTGGCAACACCCAGGGGCTGTTGACGGTTGAAGGAAAGGTGGTGGCGGTAAGTTTCTTTGGCAATGTTAATTGACAGGGCAGCAGATTTTTTTTCTTTTTGCTGTGTGACATTTCCTTTTTGTTTTGAAAAGTGTTTTATTGATAATATAAGTCTGGAAGAATTTGTAAATGATGGCTCAGACAATTGGTAAATTATTGTGAATGGTCCTAAAACGCAGAGAAATAAGAAATGTAAGTGGCTGAGTGAATTGGAACTCTTTTTCTTTTATTTTTTTTACCCCCAAATAAACTTGTGTTACTTGAGCCAAACCAAAACTGGAAAAAGTACAGTTATGTGTCTCGCTAACACACTGATGTACAAATCTTTTTATTTAGGCCAATGTCATACATCTGGTCGCCTCCGGTGGGAAAACAGTCCCTATGAGGAGAGTCGAGCTGCAGCAGGTAGAATCTTTTAGTAGACACAAACGAATCAAGTAGTTAATAATAATTCTAATGTCTTTATCTTCTGTAGGGTACTTGTAAGGTGAAACTAAGCCTCTGGAGGGAGGCCGTCATGCCTAACCTGCAGCTGGAAGCCACAGTCGTGGTGAGCCACGTTAAGGGCCACACCACAGACTTCGGCTTCCAGCTGCAAAGCACAAGCTGGACGAAGATTGAGGTAATTAACCATTTTTAAATATACAGTGACATTTGTGATAAAATGACAAAGTACGAAACACAATAATTGAATTGAGTTTTTAAACAAATGGTAAAGACCTGGAGAAATTTGATTCTTGAAGGACTGTTTGACAAACCACCTGAACATCATTTATTATTGTAGTGTATTTAAGCATTTAAATGTTAGATCTACCAAGCATGTTTTTTTTTGTTGTTGTTTTTTTTCCCAATAACTATTAAATTGCTTATTTTTAACTTCACTTTTCAAGACATGTGACATTGCCTACACACAAGATCATGATCCTTTTTTTGTTAACAGGAGGTTAAAGTACCAGAGAGGGTCATCCGGGTGAAGGGGGCTTGCCCTGCCGGGAACCGGGTGACCCTCCTCACGGATGGTGACGATCTGACTGTGTCCCAGGAGCTTTGGCTTCCATTTGAAGATATTCTTTTAGAAGGGGGATTTTCTTTTAGTTTGAGGGTGGAATTAAGGGGGGAAGAAATTGTAAAAATATTTGGGAGGGAATAATTTTTTTTTTTTTTTTGTGCGCGCCTGCCTGTACAATAAATGATTTTTTCTTTAAACCAATTTCATCTGGTTATTTCCCTTACACTAATGAGCTGGGGTTGTAAAAGTTTGCTGGTTTAAAAAAAAAAAGTATATATGTGTTGTCCTTGGAAAAAAAATGTATACACAATAGAAAGCCCACATGTAGCTCCACCAATCCTTTCACATAGCAGCACCATCTCATTAGCCCTATGTTAACATATTCTGTTGCCTGGCCGTTTTATAATTCATTATTTCCTGAAAGTGGTTTGTTTTTTTTGGCACCTTTCAAAAATAAATGTTTTGAAAGAATCCTGATTTGGGTGTTAAATCAATTCCTATGTAGAGAAACTTAACATTGAAGCTGTATGCAAGTCATTATTTGAAACTCTTTGTCAGACCAGGGTCACAAAATGCTTAAACGATCAAAAACAATATAAAAAGGTTTTAAGATGTTTCTTGAAGGAGTCTGCATAGGAAGAAGTACTAGTATGTGTAGTAGGGCTCCACCTCCAGAGCTTCTGCTGATCCAGGATCTCCACCATGTCATCGGATCCTGGGTTCTCTCCATGGACTCTTCTATACCCTCTTTTCTCTTCTGTCAGACTAGTACTCATAATATTAAATGTACTATTATGTGGTGTATTATTACTCATAGTAGTAGAAGTAGTAGGTTACAGTGGAAGGAGTTGAAAGTTGAGTTGAAGAGTTTCCCCATTTAAATGAACGGGGTAAAAAGGGTAGAAAAAGAGAAATGTGAGAATGGAAGAGATAAAAGAGAACTTTTCCACAGACTATAAACAAACTATATCTACACAAAGAGAGAAACTAAAGTTTCATGTCACCTCTGGGTTTTGAACCCAGGACCTCAGTAGCCAAGAGCGAGGTTCATACCACGAAATGAGTTTTATTTGTTCCTATAGCTTGTCAAGTCCAACAGACTTGTTTAGGTTCCAAATGACAACTCAAACATTTCACTCAATCACTTTTTTCTTTCGGATTGTTAGTAATTAGGTTGTAAACCTTTAAAGACAGATAAACACAACATTTTAATTATCCATTTAATTTAAACATTCTAAATTCATTTTAAATAAAGTTAAACATTGAAACATTTTGAATTTATTCAAATAATTAAACATTCAAATATTTTAAATTCATTTAAACAACTTCAAATATTTTAAATGAATTAAGAAGCACTAAATCAAAGTAAAGAAAACATTTCACCGACCATTGGCGTCTTTGGACTGAAGCCATTGTTGTGAACTTGGAGCGTCTTCTCTCTCTGACTGACTGACTGACTGAGACCCTCCATTACCTCACAGTTCACAGGTGCTGCTCATTAGTGACAATGACTGAAGCAGCTGCGTTGCTGCTGCTGGTGCACTCTGGGAAATGCAGTTCTTTCACACACTGAGATTCAACTTAACAGTATTGAGCAATGGTTCCTGTATTTTTGATTTTGTCTTTGAGTTCTTCATAGGTTCTAAAAACATTGTTGTCTCAGTGCATCAGTGAATCTGTGATCCATCACAGGGTCTGGTTGAGGAAGTTGTGTTCATTTATCCACGATTGCTTTCACCTGATCAATCGTGTCATCTTGGTCTTTGTTCAACAAGTAAACCTGGACGCTCTTGTTTTGATTCATCAACTGTTTACTTCTGCTCCAGTTTCTTCTAAAAGGAACTTTTTCCTGCTCCAGCCACACTGTACTTTATTATTGATCCGTTTTTACTTTCTCCACTGTAGTATTACTTCAACTGTAAAGTGTCTTCAGATAACTTTGTCTGTGATAACACACTTTAAATAAAATGATTATTATTATGATGATTACTCTCAGTACTAGTACTACAGGTGAAGGAGTGGAGGAGTGAAGGGAGAGTATAATTATTGGTATAACTATAGGTATAAGTATAAGTAGAACTATAAGTATAAGTTTAACTATAATTATAAGTATAACTATAAGTTTAACTATAACTATAAGTTTTACTATAAGTATAAGTATAACTATAAGTTTAACTATTGAGTAGTGAAAGAGTGAAAAAGTGGAGGAGTGAAGGAGTGGAAGAGTGAAGGAGTGAAAAGAGCGGAAGAGTCAAAAAGTGGAGGAGTATAAGAGAGGTATAAGTATAAGTAAAACTATTAGTATAAATATAAGTATAACTATAAGCATAAGTATAAGGCAGTAGTAGTGGAATTAGTAGTGGAAAGCATCACAGATTGAAGTGGAAGGAGTCAAAACATGCGTTGAAGAGTTTCCCCATTGAAATGAATGGGGAAAAAAAGGGTAGAAAAATAGGAATAAAAGAAAGAGGGGAAGAGATAAAAGAGAGGTAGAACATAGCCTGAAAGACGGGTACGAGCTGAATTGATAAAAGTTTGAATGGTTCAAATCGGATTAAATTTGTGGAAGTAGAAGTGGCACAAAGTTTACGGCAGAAGTAAGAGGAATAATAAAGAGAAAAAGAGGAAATCAATTGTGTGAATGCTGGGAAGCATTCACACAATGGAGAAGATGATGAGGATGATGATGATGATGGAGAAGATGATGATGATGATGAAACTGACGATTCTGATTGCAAGCAAACATATATATCAGCAGCCAGCAGGACGACAAACTCAGACGCGTGCGCACACTCGTGCACCGCCACGCTGACCAGCTGGAGGCCGGAGTCCACCTGGTGGAGACGGCACTGCGATCCATGGAGGAACCACACATGCCCGTCTTCATCCAGGTGAGGGAGAAGAACTTCTGATGCGCCCCCTGTTGGTCACTAATGTGTCATCCATCCTTGGAGTCTCGCTAAGATTTGAGCGGAAATAATTGTAACTGTATATTATATTCGTGTTTCAGAACGCCACAGTGCTGCTGGAGAAGTGAGTATAGTTCTACTTCGGTCCTGAATATTGACAAAGTTTTCCAAAGCAAACCAGGTATTTTCACTCACTGGTGCGTGTACTTCTGCAGCTTGACCACCAAAACAAAGATCATGTTCATCTATACAAGCATCAGAAGTTATTGCAGATAATAGACATTATAACATAAAAACATAAAAAAAAATGCTGCGTAGGCAGCTGAGTTCACCAAGAGGGAGCGAAATGATGAGAGTGGAAAGGTAGTGAGTTGTACCGTGTCTTGAGTTAGAAAGTAAGTAATTTCAAGTCAAACTAATACCATGTTTTAAACAAAATTATTACTTGTTTCCATTTGATCTTTTTAACTAATCAGTAATCAGGAATATCTGCATGTATTAAAAACGTAGCCATTATTATTATGTTCATCAAAAGCGTCTGTTGCTCCTCGACGGTGGTCAGGATGGCGGCGGCGTCTCGGTCGTCCAGCGTGGAGCGTCCAGACGTGGGCTTCGAGAGCTTGAGTTACTTGGCGAAGCTGCTCAGGAACATGGACTTCTGCGGCGGTAAGATCAGAACCGGACTCGCGTCACGAGCCTGTGGTACTACTCACTGTTGGACTCTCGTAGATGAAGAGGACGAAGACGATGATGAAGAGGAGTCAGTTCTCTGACGACATCTCTATTTGTGCGTCTGCACCTTTTTTTTCTGGTATTTACATGTTTCACTTGAAGACATGGATGTGATTGTCCTGTAGGTGGCGCTTTCTTGTGAGGAAAAAGAGCAGTTTTTTTTTACAGCAGTTGTTTTATTAGAAAATGGCAAAAATAAAGACAAGTGAACAATTAGAGCAACAACAAAAAATAATCAGGTGGTTGTTCTTCAATCATTCAAGAAAAAAATTCAACCTGTCAATCTTTTTTTTTTTAAACGTTTTCCTGCTTCAAATAAACACGTGACAAAACCTTCCACAACCAGTTAGTATTGATATTGGTTCCATCAACATTCTCCTTTGTCCGGTTCTGTTTGGCTACATATAAGCAACGGTTGGGATTCTTTAAATACATTAAGTGTCTTTTACATCAAAATAATAATTTGAGATTAGAATTTCAGCTTAAACCATAAATAATATAGTTTTACTTCATTACCAATCCCTTGGTTAACCCTTTTGTTAAATAATGCAGGATATAAAGTTAAAACTCTTTTAGGCCATAACTATTTTTTCCAATGGTATACTTAGGTATTTACAGTGCCTTGCGAAAGTATTGGGCCCCCTTGAACCTTTCAACATTTCGCCACATTTCAGGCTTCAAACATAAAGATATAAAATTTTAATTTTTTGTCATGAATCAACAACAAGTGGGACACAATCGTGAAGTGGAACGAAATTTATTTGATAATTTAAACTTTTTTAACAAATAAAAAACTGAAAAGTGGGGCGTGCAATATTATTCGGCCCCTTGCGATAATACTTTGTAGCGCCACCTTTTGCTGCAATTACAGCTGCAAGTCGCTTGGGGTATGTCTCTATCAGTTTTGCACATCGAGAGACTGGAATTCTTGCCCATTCTTCCTTGCAAAACAGCTCAAGCTCAGTGAGGTTGGATGGAGAGCGTTTGTGAACAGCAGTCTTCAGCTCTTTCCACAGATTCTCGATTGGATTCAGGTCTGGACTTTGACTTGGCCATTCTAACACCTGGATACTTCTATTTGTGAACCATTCCATTGTAGATTTGGCTTTATGTTTTGGATCATTGTCCTGTTGGAAGATAAATCTCCGTCCCAGTCTCAGGTCTTTTGCAGACTCCAACAGGTTTTCTTCCAGAATGGTCCTGTATTTGGCTCCATCCATCTTCCCATCAATTTTAGCCATCTTCCCTGTCCCTGCTGAAGAAAAGCAGGCCCAAACCATGATGCTGCCACCACCATGTTTGACAGTGGGGATGGTGTGTTCAGGGTGATGAGCTGTGTTGCTTTTACGCCAAACATATCGTTTTGCATTGTGGCCAAAAAGTTCGATTTTGGTTTCATCTGACCAGAGCACCTTCTTCCACATGTTTGGTGTGTCTCCCAGGTGGCTTGTGGCAAACTTTAAACGAGACTTTTTATGGATATCTTTGAGAAATGGCTTTCTTCTTGCCACTCTTCCATAAAGGCCAGATTTGTGCAGTGCACGACTGATTGTTGTCCTATGGACAGACTCTCCCACCTCAGCTGTATTATCTGCAGTTCATCCAGAGTGATCATGGGCCTCTTGGCTGCATCTCTGATCAGTCTTCTCCTTGTTTGAGATGAAAGTTTGGAGGGACGGCCGGGTCTTGGTAGATTTGCAGTGGTCTGATACTCCTTCCATTTCAATATAATTGCTTGCACAGTGCTCCTTGAGATGTTTAAAGCTTGGGAAATCTTTTTGTATCCAAATCCGGCTTTAAACTTCTCCACAACAGTATCTCGGACCTGCCTGGTGTGTTCCTTTGTCTTCATGGTTCTCTCTGCGCTTTAAACAGAACCCTGAGACTATCAAAGAGCAGGTGCATTTATACGGAGACTTGATTACACACAGGTGCATTCTATTTATCATCATCAGTCATTTAGGACAACATTGGATCATTCAAAGATCCTCACTGAACTTCTGGAGTGAGTTTGCTGCACTGAAAGTAAAGGGGCCGAATAATATTGTACGCCCCACTTTTCCGTTTTTTATTTGTTAAAAAAGTTTAAATTATCCAATAAATTTCGTTCCACTTCACGATTGTGTCCCACTTGTTGTTGATTCATGACAAAAAATTAAAATTTTATATCTTTATGTTTGAAGCCTGAAATGTGGCGAAATGTTGAAAGGTTCAAGGGGGCCGAATACTTTCGCAAGGCACTGTATGTGATTTTTAGTTCTAATCATTTCGTCGCTAATAAAGATGTTTTACACCTTCAGTAAAATACTTTGAGTTTATTGTCGGACGCAAATTGATCGAAATCGGAAAATAGGAGTAAAATACTTAACACAAGTTCAACCAGTGCGGGCGGGTTCTGGGTCCAGTAAAGTCCGTTATCTTGACACAGATCTGTCGCAGGAGGCGACGTAAAGCAAAAGTTCTGTCGCGACACCTTCTACTTCCCGACCTCGTCCAGAACTTTGCGGTTGAACTGAGCCTGCTCCCTCTGGTTCTCCAGCTTGGCCATCTGGATCATGTTCCGCAGCAGGTGGAAGGTGAGGTCGATGGACAGAGGAGGCTCCTCGCTGCGCTTCAGCAGCAGCGCCGCCGCCGCCTCCCTCACCTCCTCCTCCTCCTCCTCCTCCTCCTCCAGGAGCTTCAGCGGCTCCGGTTCTCCTCGCTGCAGGTACCGGTGCATGTGCTCCTCCAGCAGGTGGGAGGCGGCGCTGTCTCCCGCCGCGGCCGCTCTGAGCAGCACCTCCTCCAGCCGCTGAGACTGCAGGCGGCTGCTGTCGTCCGTCCAGCCGAGGAGGGAGCGAGGAGTGACCGAGCGGAGGTGCGAGGAGAGCAGGAGCAGGGAGGAGAGCAGCAGCATGGCTGGCTTCATCCTGACGCCGAGATGCAACACGGGAAAGTTGAATATAAATTAAAACGTGATGAAGAACTTTAATAAACATTAGACGCAAGTTTACCAGAATTAAGTTAAAGATCAAAGAATAAATAAACAAGTTTATTTAATTAAACTATTAATGACTGGTTTGTGCGCAATTAAGCGCAGCAATGACGTGATAAAATACGATACAAACTTTATTAAGTACAAGTAATTTTTATTTGTATAGCGCTTTTCTAGACCAAAAAAAAATAATTAAAAAACATATTCAACCATTAGGTTAGTCAAGATGTTTCAGATTAATTTCCCGACACTACTGAATACATTAGCTTGGATTTGGTCTAGATATGGAACGAAAAAACATGCGCAAACGTGAAACTAACACGTGAATTCACATTAAAAATTAAATAAAATAAACAGCTTATTAATACCAACACACGTTCAAAGTTTAATAATAATAGTAATTTAAAAATAAACTATGACATGTGTAAAAGATGCGCAATATCATAACTTTAAAAATAAGGTTGTTTTAAATCAGAGGACAAAAAAAATACAAAGTCGTTAAAAAGAATCTAAACAAGAAACGGTTCGTGCAACTTACGTGGATATATGTTCGGTGGTCCGGGAAGAGTTCGGTTCCGTCTCAGGGTCCAGTAAGCGCTTCTGTGTGGCGGACGGTGTTTTTAAGCGCTGCTGTGACGTCATAAGTTTCGCAGAGACTCACGACGATCTCAGAGGAAGTCGTTAAATGTTGGTTTTTGTGACTTTTTTTTATTCGACAGCGAGTTTACGCAGCTTTTTAAAAATACATTTTGCGACTTCAAGTGTCGACCTTATCAAACTGAAGAGTGAAAGTTGAATCATTTCCAACCAACTGAGGTGCACACAACTACACACACACTGTACTTGATACACATGTTGTCACTTCAAACAAATATTCTCGTTAGAGTAGTAAAGTATAATGAGTATCTCGACAGTTCACTCTGCAGTGGTCAGTACCTGATCCGAGAGCAGCAGAATCCCATCAAAGCAAATTCAGAGAACACGTATAGAAAACCACGTACGATAATATTCAAACACCGTGGGAGGAGAACAGGAGTGCCCAGAGTAAACCAACAAACAAAAGATTATTTTTATAATTTGATTAGAAACGTTGTTGTTGTTTTCAACTATTCAGTCAACTCAAATGAGTCGACAAATAGACACACGATGTAAGTGTGTGATAGTGTGTGTGTGAGTGTGTGTCAATTCCATAAATAAGGATGTCAGAGACATTTCAAGTGTGAATGTGTCACTCAGAGTGGACAAGCATTTGGCTCTCGACCTTTACAACTGACTCACTTTTACACCTCGAAAAATAACAGAGACAGACGACCACAGTCCCAGGAACGTCATCATCTTCATCATTATCATCATCATCACAGCTTGTTGACCTTCCAGGTCAAGTAGGAGTTCCAGATGACAGCAACGATCTGAACCACAGCGAGTCTACGACAACAGATCAGAAACTTTTTTTTTTTTTTTAAAAGATGAAAACCAAAATGATTAATTTGAACATTCAGTTTGTGATATATTAATACACGTGTGTACAAATGAAAGTAATATTGATATAAAATAAAAATACATTTGATTGAAGTAATAAACTCAGAACTCAAACTAACTTATAATATAATGAACGTAATAAACCTTCAACATTAACAAGAAACATTTGAAAAAAATCATGTGATAAAAAAATGTAGATAAATAGCAAAAATGACCAAATAAAACAAGCACTAAAAAAGAAAAAAGTTGCTTATTAAAAAAAATGTCTGCGTGAAAAAAGTCATATATGTAATATCAGTTCAATAAATAAAAGAAAAACAATAGAAAATACATTTCAATAAATGAATAAACCAAAAAGGAAAATGTTTTGGAAGCAAAATTCATGAAAAAAAACATGTATAGAAAAACAATATCACTGTAAAAAGATAATAAAATAAATGAAAACATTAGAATATTATATTCAATCAAGGTCATTAGTTGAAGTGTTTGTAAAATGTGTTTGTGAATGATTGTAGAAAATAATCTCATTTGTTTATCAACAATGGTTTCATCAAGACACAAATAAATTCCAAATAACAAAATAAGGTTGATAAGGTACCGATGCTGAAGTGGGATGAAGTAGAAGTTGGCGATCTGGACGGGCGGCCAGAGCTGAGGCACAAACCAACCAGTGAACAAACGTGTTTACATGGAGGTGAAAGAAAAAAGACTCACGTAGTAGTTGGAGACGAGAGCGTCGCTGTAGTCCTGCACACAAGAAGTTAACTTGAGAACCTTCACAAGACTCTCCACCGACAAACTACCACTCAGTCACTTTCAAAAGACCTTCAGAAGTTCAGAGCAACACCCGAGAGGAGGAGAAGACACTGGGACATCCCATAATGAGCAGAGAGCAGTCACTCCATCACCGTGGAAACGGCTGGTTCGGACAGAAGCGGCGGGCTACCGAGGGAACCCGTTGGCGGGACGCTGATGGAAGATCTGGTCCAAATGTGCCCGTGAGCGACGGGAGGTTTGAGGCGAGTCGGCAGTTTTTGCAAGATTTTGGGCGAGAGGAAGTTGGATCGAGCCAAATTACACTAGAACATAGTCTTAGTTGAGAAGAGTTGCCGGTTTTAATCCCTGTTTCAGCCTTGCTAATGTCCTTGAGCAAAACACTGAACCCATGATTGTGCCGAGACAAACAGAATCTCCTTAAGAGGATTGATAAAGTTTTCTTTATTGAAAGTCTGGTTGAGCTTTATGTATTTTATTTATTTACAGATTCACCTTTGTGATACTTATTTATGATGAGTCATCACTATCTGACTCGATTCATCTCTCAGTGGATCGAACGAGATGCTGAACAGGAAGTGATTTTGGCTGGAGTTGCTCACCTGTTGACCAGGTTTAACTCTGCAACACACACACACAAGCCGGACCGACTGTTCAGCTGCGCGACATTTTTAGTCCCGACATTTGTTTTAAGAACCAGGAAATGATGTCGGTGCATCAAAGCCAAACTCCACCAGAGAACACGGCGCCTCACTAAAGGGTCACGACGACCTGCGCCCCCACATTTAAACCCGACACTCCAGTCACGAGCGGAAACACGTTTGTAATTACGAGCAAACAAGTTTCATGACACAATCGAACTCTGCTGACATCATCACGACGCAGCATCTCAGCGACGGTCGTGTGGTTGTTTGGTCAGCGCCGCGCTTCCTGGCTGGTAATGAGTGTGTGTGTGTCGTCGCGGTGCCTTCACGGTCCAGAACCTCCGGCGCGTTGAATAATAAGATCAACGTCACGACCACAGGTGGATTCACGGAGGAATGACTCACAGTTTCTCAAACTGCAGCGAGAAATCTACGGACAAACTTTCCGTCGTCTGCGGCTAAACTCAAGTGTCAGCCGCGGAACCAGAGACCTGCAGAATCTGTGACATTTCAAACTTGCGTTCAGATAAAAGGTCACGCCGACTGTAATCTGTACTCGGACGAGAATCCACATCATCGTATTTCACTTTTCCAGATGATGTCAGCGGCAAAGTTTCTCAGACTTTTCACGCTTTGAAAAAGTATTTTTAGGTTTATTTTAAACAAAGTATGTTTTTTATTAATTCATCCTATTAAAGGCTTTTGAAATAAAAAGCTGCAGGAACACGTTTGAAAAGAAAAGGAAAAAAAAAATCTCATTAGATAAAAAACTAAATAAAAAATCCACAGGAAATAATATCGTCAAGTTTCTAAAAATGTATTTTCTTTTCAATGATACAAATCAAACGTGATATTTAAATTAAAGTGACTAATTGAAAAAAACAACAATCACGAAAATCCGGAAGTTATTATAGAGATTAATCATAATAATTATCTTCACTATTTAAAAAAATGGGTTACATTTTTTTTTTTTTTTTATAATAAATTAAATTAATTTGGTATAAAACGTAAAAATGGGTTAAAAGAAATCGTATTATACATTATTTAAATTAACATAATAAAATAAACTGTAAAAAAAATTAAAAATGGGTTTAAATGTTTTTAAAGAATCTTATTATAAATAATTAAAATTAAAATATTAAAATAAAAGAAAATTTAGAAAACACAAAAGAAAAACAACAAGAAAATCAAAGGACCTTATATTGACTAAGAACAAAAATTATATAATTTAAGTAAAATTAATTTACAGAAAGAGATAAATAATGGAAAATAATTTTTATTTTTACATTAAATAAAGACTTAAATTGTAGATTAAAACACATTGTACTTTTGGAAAATTGAAAATGATGTTTGTGTGCAGGAGCACGAGTTTATGTCAGACTGACTCTCACGAGTCCAACTTGTGTGCGAGTCAGTTTTGAAACAACGGGTCACGTTAAGATTCGACTCACCCGCTTCAGTTTGCTCAAGTTCTGTTCCGCCGTCAGCCTGTTGAGTGCGCCGGAGAGGCCGATGAACGCCGCCAGGAAGCACGGAGCGAAACACAGCTGTGGAGACATTGAACACATCACTTGATCCTGAACACACCCCTTGATCCTTAACACACCCCTTGATCCTGAACACACCCCTTGATCCTGAACACACCCCTTGATCCTGAACACACCCCTTGATCCTGAACACACCCCTTGATCCTGAACACACCCCTTGAACCTTAACACACCCCTTGATCCTGAACACACCCCTTGATCCTGAACACACCACTTGAACCTGAACACACCACTTGAACCTGAACACACCACTTGAACCTGAACACATCACTTGAACCTGAACACACCACTTGATCCTGAACACACCACTTGATCCTGAACACACCACTTGATCCTGAACACACCACTTGAACCTGAACACACCACTTGAACCTGAACACATGACTTGAACCTGAACACACCCCCTGATCCTGACCAGACACTTTGATAGAAAGAGAGAAAAACAGGAAGTTCGTCACACTCGTTTGTTTGTCAGTGTAAACACGGATGTTGACGTGTTCGTGCCGTCTTGTCTTCGAGTCACTGGGCGACAAGTGTGTGACACAAACGTCACAGTTTTCTCTTCAGATCTGATGATACAGCGTCAGAGGAAAATGGTGGGAAGAGAGGAAAACAATTGGAGAAAGAAAAGACGAATAGAAATACAAAAATAGAGGAAAGAACTCATGTTAAAAAGAGAATACATGCAGAGAAAAATGTGAAAAAGAAAAGAGGAAAACTAAATAAGAAAGCGGCTTAAATAGAGGAAATAAAGAGAAAGAAAAAGGAAAGAAAGGAATAGGATGAGGCAGAAGAAGAAACAGTAAAAGTTGGATTACAGAAAGAAAAGAAAAAGAAGGATGTCGATAAAGAAGAACAATCAGTAGCAGAGGATTAGTTGTGAAAGAAGGAGGAAGATGAAATAGAAACAAAGAACAAAATGTAGAAATAGACGAGTGGAACTAGAAGTAGTGACAGAAGACGTCACAACATAAAGAAGGAGAGGAAGCGTCATAAGAAGTCAAGAATCAGATGAAAGTGATGAATTAAAACAGCTGTTTCATGGTCCGGCTCAAGACCTGCTGTACTGACTCTCACCTGGTCCAACAACATCTTCTTCATGGCAGAACTCTTACTCGCGCCCACCACCAGCCGGTCCAGCACCTGGTACCAGCTCCCGATCACCGGACCCTGCAGAGGGCAGCCGTAACATTATGGGTCGAGATTTTTTTTTCACTCATGAAACACATTTGTTCATTATCATATAACATATTGTGTATGTTTATGAAACATTGTGACTGTGTGTCTCAGTGTGCGTTTGTGTGTGCGTCTGCGTCCGTGTGTGCGTGTGTTTAAGACGATTACAAACACAGAAATAAACCGCGTGTGAAAGAGAAGCATCGCTGAACATACAAAAGACATGCAAGTGCAGCAACATTTGTCGTCATACGCCCACGTGTGCGACACAATCTCGACCGACTCTCGCCGCACAATACACACCCAGATGAACAAACTTAGCAGCTAATCTGCTGTGACGTGAAATAAAAAGATAACCTCAATATGAAGAGTTTAAATGATTTCAACTGTTAAAAAAATGAATAGTTAAATAGACTTAAATCTTTATATTATTTATTGCAAATGTAAAAGATAGCTTAAAACTGTGACATTTTTTTTTTTTAAATGTTTATCATCCTCCATTTGAAGTAAAATATTACATTAGTTTTTTTCACTACAATTGTACATGCAATGAATGAAAAAACGTTTTTTTATGAATTAATATATATATAGATATATATATCTATATATATAGTATTTTTTAAATAAATTAACAATAATGATCAGTGATCGATTTATGAAATCCTTGTCAAAATGTAATATTCAAAAGTCAGATTAGTGACTTTTACACTGGTTTACTGATGTCCTTTTGAGATTATTATTTAAGTGATATTTTTACACATTATTTTTCAATGTGTTCTAATTAAACGGTTGAGAAAATGAGTCTTTATCTTCGGCTCACCACAAAGAAGAACCCGATGCTCATCATCTTGGCTGTTCTTGGAACGTTGTGACGAGCAAGTCCTCGCCGCTCGATCAGCTGCTGGGAAATGACGTCACCGACGCCGACCAGCGACCCTGAGCACAGAGACCACCAACAGTCGGACATTTTGCGGCTGATTCTAGGACTGATAACATTTTCACTTTAACTCTTAACAACAAAAAACGCAGACTCGTGAATGAAGAAATGCTAGTGACAACGTTACAACATGAACCGGGCTGAACGAGACATAACCTTTGCTGCAAATGTCACAGAGAACTAATAAAAGAAGCTCATCCGTGCGCTCAGGAAGCAGGAAATGTCAATTGCACCTGGAAAGCAGTAAACACCGAATTTCTTGGTCACTTTGACTCAGTGTTGAGGGAAACTGGGTCTCTGTGCACACACACACACACACACACACACACACACACACACACACACACACACACACACACACACACACACACACACACACACACACACACACACACACACACACACACACACACACACACACACACACACACACACACACACACACACACACACACACACACACACACACACACACACACACACACACACACACACACACACACACACACACACACACACACACACACACAGTCAGTCAGTCAGTCAGTCAGTCAGTCAGGATAATGGCCGATCTCACCCAATGAGAAACCTCTGGGAGGAGATCGCCTCACCCCGTCGGCATCTACTGCGGCAGATGAATAGGGCAACAGAGCGCCTAACACAGCCACCCGCAGCAATGACACCGAAGACTCCGAAGACTCCGCCTATGACTGATGCGAACACTCTCAGTGTTGCCAAGTCCTTGCCAAGTCCGTCCGCTTTCCAGCAAAGTTGCAGGAAGACAGGACAGCAGAGACCAAACAGGAGCTGGGGTCGAAGGACCGGTCTGCACACCAGCGGGATAAAATCCCCCACTTCGAGGCATAAGGCCTGCGCTGGAGTCACACTTTGAGAGGCTGGCCCAGGGCAGCGGGGGCCCAAGGGATGGCAAGGAGCGATACCCTGAAGACAAGATATCCAGTGGGACTTGGTCAAGAGGCTCCAAGGTCGGGCCTGTGAGAGAGTCCAGTACAAACTGGAGATCCCACTGAGGGCTGGAAGGCCTTGCAGGAGGTCGAAGCCTGCAGGCACCTCGTAAGAAAAATGCGCCACCAGAGGGTGGGCGCAAGCTGAAGCACCCTCAACCCGACATGCCTCGTAGCTATGGCTGATGCGAACACTCTCAGTGATGCCAAGTCCGTCCGCTATCCAGCAAAAGTTGAGCAGAGACCAACAGGAGCTGGGGTCCAAGGACCTGTCTGCACACCAGCGGGAGAAAATCCCCCACTTCGAGGCATAAGCCTGCGTGTCGACGGGACCCGGGCGTTCTCCAGCGTGTGGAGAACGCCCGGGTCCAAGTCCCTCTCAGTTCGTCCCGTGCAGGAGCCACACTTTGAGAGGCCGGACCAGGGCAGCGGGGGCCTAAGTGATGGCCCACGGGTCCCTGACCGTCATGCGCACCAGGGAGTCTGGCGCTACCAGTGTTAACCTCGCCTCGTCCTCCGAACTAAGGGGAGGAGGAGCCGCGGAGGAGGGAAGGCGAACAGTAGTCCGGCTGCCCAACTCAAGTGGGCTAAAGCGTCCACGCCTAGTGGGGGCAATCCGATGCCCTGAGGGAGAACCAGAGAGAACATCTGAAGTTCTCCTTGCTGGCAAAGAGGTCTGCCACCGGGTGACCGAACCAAGACCATATCTCGGCTCTCAACTGCCTCGGACAGACCCCATTCGTCGTGGACGGCCCCCACCCGACAGTCTGTCCGCTACTGCGTTCAGCTCGCCCGGTACATGCTGAGCTCTGAGAGAAAGCAAGTGACGGTCTGCCCACAGCCAACTTCTTTGCCACACTCAGAAGGGCTGGGGATCTGGCTCCACCTTGGCGATTAATGTACACCACGGCGGTGGAGCTGTCGGATAGTACTAGGACGTTGGACCGTGACAGTTGGGGAGAGAGGTGAAGCAGGACGTTGTAATTGCCTTTAGCTCTAGCCAGATTGTGTGACTGTACACTGGTCTACCCGCTGGCATAGGCCTGACCCGAGGTGCCTCCCCAACCTGTCAGAGAAGCGTCTGTGAACACCTGAGTGTAATGAAGGACGCAACCCAATGGAACTCTCCGTCTGAGGTTGGCTAGAGAGTTCCAAAACTGGATGTCCTGCAAAACCCGAGCGGGAAGGCGCACTTTCCGACCTCGTTCCCGCTTGAGGTCTAGCTTGAGACGACCAAACCATCTCTGAAGCTCCCTCATATGCAGCAAGCCCAGCCGAACTACCGTGTGAGCTGCTGCCATGAGCCCTAGGAGGGACATAACAGTGCCTGCTGTTGTCACATGACACCGAGCTTCCAGCAACTGTGTTGTCAGTCGGAGAATGGGCTGGATACGCACGTCCGGGAGGCAGGGTGGCAATATGGCTCAACACCTTCTGTGTGTGAGCGTAACTTTCTGCCTCTGAGCTGGCAAGGATCAACCAGTCGTCCAGATAGGTCAAGATCCTTACCCCACTCACTCTCAATGGCTCCAGTGCCGCTTCCACACACTTGGTGAAGGTCCTGGGTGCCAGAGAGTAGCCGAATGGAAGTCGAGTGTATTGAAACACACGATCCTCGAGGGCGAAACGCAAGTACTTTCGATGTCTCTTGACTATCGGTATGTGAAAGTACGCGTCGGTCAGGTCGATAGATGTCATCCAATCTCCTGGACTTACACCTGAGAGCAGTTTCTTGACCGTCAACATGCGAAACGGGCGGATAGCTATAAACTTGTTCAAATAGCTGAGGTCCAGAATGGGCCTCCAACCCCCGGTCTTCTTCGGCACGAGGAAGTACCGGGAGTAAAACCCTGTCATCATCTCGGCTGCAGGAACCAGTTCTACGACCTCCTTCTGCAGCGGAGTAGACACCTCGTTTCTCAAACAGGATAATTTCTGCTGCTCCGCCACACGAGTCCAGAGAATCCCTGAAAAAACGCGGGGGTTGACGGGCAAACTGTAGCGCATAGCCCCGCCGGATTACTCCCCCCAGCCAAGTGGAATGAAGTAAAACCAGGCGACTCCAAGCCGAATAATGTTCTGTCAGAACCGCAGCCCTGGCGAACTTTAGGTTGTCCTCCGGCCCGCCCCCGCGAACGTCCAAGAGCGGGCCGTAGACGAAAGGGCATCACACAAGCCGCGTCTCTATCTCTTGAATCAACAGAGCATGTACTCGAGTTGGATTCACTAGAACCCCCACTCTCATACATAAAATCCGGCTCTGTGGGAGGAATGCGCAAGTGCGCGTGAGAAACCTCAGATGCGCGTCATGCCGGAAGTCTTCCCAACTCCCTGAGCACTTCTTAGTGTCACCGGAGCTGACAAAACCCGCGATGTGGAGGAATGTGCTGGAGAATTAAACCGGAGCTGATGTGAGTTCAGAATAGGTCGCGCGCGCGTCGGCGCCGCATCACTCACCAGGTCCCGTATATTCTCAAGCTCCGCTGGCGGTCCTGACCTGCTCATCACTCGTGAGATCCGACCGCCACGCACCTCTCCAGTTGATCGACCAGACGGGGCGGAAGCTCCTCGCCCTCGCCTGGTCTCAGAACGGCGAGAAAACTCGTGCGTAAAAGCACCATGTTGCGTCAGTTCCATGGCGTTTCCTCTTTTCCGCCGCCATACGTGACGTCCTCCACGGTGCCAGTGCTTGTTGACAGTGCTGTGGGGGAAGGAACAACCTCCGGTCAACACAAACATGTCCGGACTAGTTCCACTCACCTCAGCTGTCAAGCTCTGTCGGGCACGAGCGCTGGTCGACGCGGAAGTAACACAGCTGACTCAGCAGGTCTCGCGGACCTCTGCGCTTCTGTAAACAAAACACATGTGGTTGGAGTCTGCCCCTCATTCGTGTGGACAGACTCCGTTATTACAGTCTCGGCATGACCCGGACGAAGGGGTTTAAAACCTCCTTCGAACTCTTGTTCTGAGAGGAAACTCACGCCGTCTATGAACGGCGGAGCATGTTAGCTTAGCATTAGCGGCGAAAGTTTCTAATGACGCCTGTGACTACGTCACACTCACAGGCGGAAACACATGCACACTAATACCTCTCAAGTGAACCCGTCGAGTGCTGCAGGAGGGCCATGAGGCCTGCAAGAGATACTTACCTGATCGCTCTCGCATACCTCATGGTCGACTCCACGCAGCGAGCCAGTCGTCCTCCTCGTCGACGTCTGTTCATGATCGAGGGACGACTCTGCTCGACTCATCAGGGTCCAACAACCTTTTTCTTCTTATCACGTTGGAACGTGAGCTTGTCGAGTGCAGCGCACAGGCCATGTTGTTTGTTTTTCTTAAACAACATGGCATTAACCTGTCTTGATCATAATCATGATCTGAGGCGGCGTGGGTCGACAAGCCTCGAACGCTTCCCAACACTGTCAAAAGCCGTGGGAAGCACTCGGAAGGCCACATAATCATCCCGTGTGATTTGGGCCTCTAGGCAAAACGAAGCAGACATGTGTGTCTCCTCTTCAGGGAGTCTTCGTGCACACATGGTTCACTTCAATATTCATTCGCCATCATACATTCCACTGTCAGGAGCTTTCTCGCTGAGTTGTAAAGGAGAAAGTGCGGCGGGTGTTTCCCGCCTTTATAGGAAGTGGACTGCCCCCTGCTGGGTGGCGAGTTCATTAAGCTTTCTCAGAGACGAGGCGGTGCCTCGGGGTAAACCAATAGCGAAGCCGTTAGAGGGCGGAGCACCAATGAAGTAGAACTGTACCTGCAGTTACTATCTGGACTGTCCAGGGGTGTTTTGTCATCAAGGTCTGGTAGGATCGCCACAGGGTCGCCATCTTCAGCCCTGAACACAACACAACACACAAGATTTAAGTACATTTAAGTACATGTACATGTTAGACTAATAACTCAAGTGGCTGTTTAAAAAGCTTTAAGACTGACAATATTTTAAAGTTGTGTCGCCGGAAATGGAAGGAACTTGACAATGTGACACAAATTAAACTAACAAGTCTCGTCCCGTCTCTCATTACCTTCAGTCAAGATCACGTGAAGAAACATGTCATTTAAAGTCTAAAATAGTATAGAATACAGCATAAAAAAATGCATCACCAGGATTGTTTTGTAACCTCATCTCAAGGACAACTATTTAGAAGAACATGTAATCGGATTAAAAAAAAACAAAAAAACAAACAGCATCGGATAAAAACAAACAATATTGGCGAGTCCTACATATTATTTAATGTCCGATAGTTAAATAAAAAATAGATTACATAAACGGTTTCAAATTAAGTTCATTTTTATGCAACATTGTAACACAAATGTACGCAATTGACAAATCTCATGTCATAAGTTAACGCAGGAGATAAGATGTCAAAA
>JACEEU010000998.1:7500-12500 GCA_016630915.1 Callionymus lyra
CTGAGACTTGGCAGAGAGAGGAAGAGTTTATTCATCTGAACCAACTCTGTCCAGTAGGGAGCGCTGTCCTGGGGAAGCCTCGCCTCTCTGGTCGTGGAGGAGGTCTTGCTACAGTTTTTAGGGAGAGTTGTTCTTGCAAAGTGATTCAGACACAGGAATTCACTTCTTTTGAGTCTCAAATGATCTTGGTTCTACAAGACCTTTCTATTGTGTGTCAATCTACCGTCCGCCTGGTCCTGCGGCGATGTTCTTGAAAGACTTTCTCGAACTCCTGTGTTGTTCTCGGTGTTGTCTTGATCTTTGAAGTATGTACTGTTTTGAGTATTGTTTTGATTGTTAAAGCGCTTTGTGACCCTGGTCTCAAAAGCGCTTATATATATATTACTTACTTACTTACTTACTTCTTATCTTCCATTATTCAGATGGAATCTGTTCTTATTCTTGGAGACTTTAATCTTCATGTTGATGACGTCACATCTTGTTCTGCTAAAGAACTTTTAACTTTAACTGAAGCCTTTAATTTTGAGCAACATGTTTCTGAACCCACTCATGAAAAAGGCCACATTTTAGACTTAGTTTTTACTCTTGGCCTCAACATTTCTAATGTATCTGTACATGATGTCCATCTGAGTGATCATTCTCTTGTTGAACCTGGACTTCATCCCTGAACCTAAGCCTTTGAAAGTTAGGTCTCAGAGGCGTGTCATCTCAGCCGATACTGCAGACAGTTTTTCTGCTATGTTTGACCGTCTTTCCTTTGATGACTGTCCAGATGTGGACAGTTTGATTCACTGTTTCACTGATCATTGTGTTGAAATACTGGATCAAGTGGCACCTGTTAAATCGAACTTGAAAATTCAGAAAAAACGGTGCCCTTGGACAAATGAAGATCTCCTGAGTCTGAAGAGACTTTGTCGAAAGACTGAGTGTCTCTGGAAGTCCACTAAACTTGAGGTGCATAGACTTCACCTCAGGGATCTGTTGACTTCTTACAATGAGATGGTAGAAACTGCTAGATCTGATTACATCAGAAAACTGGTAGCAGCAAATAGGAAAAACCCCAAAGTTTTGTTTGACACGATTAATTCTCTCGTGTCTCCTGCTCCTCAAATCACGCCTGTCTTCTGTGAAGCTGACAGCAATGCATTGTTGAGATTTTTCATTGACAAAATTAAATTGATCAAAGAGAAAATCTCTCCCCCTTTGTTGGGAACCCCTACTGTCTCTGAGCCCATCTCCTCCTCTTGGTCATCCTTCACTGCTGTATCTTTGGGTGATATTTCAGCACTAGTGAACAAGATGAAACCCTCCTCTTGCTCAGATGACGTCCTTCCTTGTAGGCTTTTTATCAAAGTATTTGATGTAATTGGCCCCTGGGTTACCAATATGGTGAACCTCTCCCTTTCCACAGGGGTTTTTCCCAATGCATTTAAACATGCCATTGTGGAGCCTCTGCTCAAAATACCAGGCTTAGACCCAACTGACCTCAGTAATTTCAGGCCTATTTCTAAGCTCCCTTTCTTCCATGAGAAGTTTCAGTCTGGCTTCCGTAAACATCACTCTACGGAGACAGCTTTATTGAAAGTGTCCAGTGACATCATGATGTCGGCTGACTCTGGTAAATTCACTGTTCTGGTTCTCTTGGATCTGTCGTCAGCCTTTGACACAGTTGATCACCAGATCCTGCTGAGAAGACTGAGGGATGAAGTGGGACTGTCTGGGTCTGTGTTAGAATGGTTCTCATCTTACCTTTCTGGGCGCAGTTTTAGTGTATCTGCCAATCAAATGAGGTCTGAATCGGCAGATCTGTTGTGTGGAGTCCCTCAAGGTTCTGTTCTGGGTCCTTTATTGTTTTTGCTGTACTTGATTCCCCTTGGTAAAATCATTCAGAGATTTCCAGATGTTTCTTATCACATTTTTGCTGATGACATCCAGCTCTACTGCTCTTTTGACCCAACTGAGCCCCAAAGGCTGAACAACTTAGTCAATTGTTGCTAGAAATCAAACAATGAGTGAAAACACTTTACAGCTTAATGTGGACAAAACTGAAACTCTGGTGATTGCTCCTGATGATAAGATTCCAGGGTTGAGTCAGTACTTGGGTGACTTAGGTCAGTCTGTCAAACTGAGCCTGAGAAACCTGGGTGTTGTATTTGATAAAGACATGTCTCTTGTTCAACACTGAAGAAAACTGACCAGAAACTGTTTCCTTCAACTGAGAAAAATCTCTAAACTTAGGAAAATGTTGTCACAACATGATCTGGATCTTATAATCCATGTGTTTGTTTCTTCTCGTCTGGACTATTGTAACAGTTTGTTTTCATGTCTTAACAAGAAGGATCGTCTCGTCTGCAGTTGATTCAGAATTCTGAGCCGCTCTAGTAGAAGAACTCACATTTCTCCGATCCTTAAAACTCTTCACTGGCTTCCAGTTTCTTTCAGGATCAACTTTAAAATTCTGGTTCTTACTTTCAGAGCTATTCATGGTCAGGCTCCTCCTTACATCACTGATCTGATCCAGACTTACACCCCAGCTCGGTCTCTGAGGTCTGTGGATCAGAATCTACTTATGGTTCCACGCACACGACTCAGGACCAGAGGAGAGAAATCTTTTCAGGCTGTTGCTCCTAAGCTTTTGAACAATCTTCTCTCTCTTGCTCTTGATGATCTACTGACTCCTTTAAGAAACATCTTAAGACGTTTCTATTTGTTCAGGCTTTTCCTTGAATTTCTCGAACTCCTGTGTTGTTCTCGGTGTTGTCTTGATCTTTAAAGTATGTACTGTTTTGAGTATTGTTTTGATTGTTAAAGCGCTTTGTGACCCTGGTCTCGAAAAGCGCTATATAAATAAATATTACTTACTAACTTACTTACTTACATTATCCAAGAGAAGACGTTGATGTGTCGCAATCGATGATGGACAAATGTTCTCATCTCAACCCGTTAACTAAGTCCAGGTTAGCAAGACCTTACTTTACTCAGGGGCTGGGTTGGCCGCCCCCATTATTTTTTTGAGGGGGGGCAGGTGGTCATGTTACACTGGTCATGTGACACGTGGTCATGTGACACGTGGTCATGTGACACGTGGTCATGTGACACGTGGTCATGTGATACGTGGTCATGTGATACGTGGTCATGTGACACGTGGTCATGTGATACGTGGTCATGTGACACGTGGTCATGTGATACGTGGTCATGTGATACGTGGTCATGTGACACGTGGTCATGTGATACGTGGTCATGTGACACGTGGTCATGTGACACGTGGTCATGTGACACTTGGTCATGTGACACGTGGTCATGTGATACGTGGTCATGTGACACGTGGTCATGTGACACTGGTCATGTGACACGTGGTCATGTGATACGTGGTCATGTGACACGTGGTCATGGTGGTCATGCGACACGTGGTCATGTGACACGTGGTCATGTGACACGTGGTCATGTGACACGTGGTCATGTGACACGTGGTCATGTGACACTTGGTCATGTGACACGTGGTCATGTGACACGTGGTCATGTGACACGTGGTCATGTGATACGTGGTCATGTGACACGTGGTCATGTGACACTTGGTCATGTGACACGTGGTCATGTGACACGTGGTCATGTGACACGTGGTCATGCGACACGTGGTAATGTGACACTTGGTCATGTGACACGTGGTCGTGTGACACGTGGTCATGTGACACGTGGTCATGTGACACATGGTCATGTGACATGTGGTCATGTGACACGTGGTCATGCGACAGGTGGTCATGTGATACATGGTCATGTGACACGTGGTCATGCGACACGTGGTCATGCGACACGTGGTCATGTGACACGTGGTCATGAGATACGTGGTCATGTGACACGTGGTCATGTGATACGTAGTCATGTGACACGTGGTCATGTGATACGTAGTCATGTGACACTTGGTCATGTGACACGTGGTCATGTGATACGTGGTCATGAGATACGTGGTCGTGTGACACGTGGTCATGTGATACGTGGTCATGTGACACGTGGTCATGTGATACGTGGTCATGTGATACGTGGTCATGTGATACGTGGTTGTGTGACACGTGGTCATGTGATACGTAGTCATGTGACACGTAGTCATGTGACACGTCGTCATGTGATACGTGGTCATGTGATACGTGGTCATGAGATACGTGGTTGTGTGATACGTGGTCATGTGATACGTGGTCATGTGATACGTGGTCGTGTGACACGTGGTCATGTGATACGTGGTCATGTGATACGTGCTCATGTGATACGTGGTCGTGTGATACGTAGTCATGTGACACGTGGTCATGTGATACGTGGTCATGTGACACGTGGTCATGTGATACGTGGTCATGTGACACGTGGTCATGTGATACGTGGTCATGTGATACGTGGTCATGTGATACGTGGTCATGTGATACGTGGTCATGTGACACGTGGTCATGTGACACGTGGTCATGTGATACGTGGTCATGTGATACGTGGTCATGTGATACGTGGTCGTGTGATACGTGGTCATGTGATACGTGGTCATGTGATACGTGGTCATGTGATACGTGGTCATGTGACACGTGGTCATGTGATACGTGGTCATGTGATACGTGGTCATGTGATACGTGGTCATGTGACACGTGGTCATGTGACACGTGGTCATGTGATACGTGGTCATGTGATACGTGGTCATGTGATACGTGGTCATGTGATACGTGGTCATGTGACACGTGGTCATGTGACACGTGGTCATGTGATACGTGGTCATGTGATACGTGGTCATGTGATACGTGGTCATGTGACACGTGGTCATGTGATACGTGGTCATGTGATACGTGGTCATGTGATACGTGGTCATGTGACACGTGGTCATGTGATACGTGGTCATGTGACACGTGGTCATGTGATACGTGGTCATGTGATACGTGGTCATGTGATACGTGGTCATGTGACACGTGGTCATGTGATACGTGGTCATGTGATACGTGGTCATGTGATACGTGGTCATGTGACACGTG
>JACEEU010000998.1:15000-22712 GCA_016630915.1 Callionymus lyra
ACACACACATACACCAACACACACACACATACACCAACACACACACACCAACACACACCTACACACACAACCAGAGACCAGAACCAGGGATCAGAACCAGGGACCAGAACCAGAACCAGGGATCAGAATCAGGGACCAGAACCAGGGACCAGAACCAGGGATCAGAACCAGAGATCAGAACAAGAACCAGACACCAGAACCAGACACCAGAACCAGACACCAGAACCAGGGATCAGAACCAGAGACCAGAACCAGACACCAGAACCAGAGAACAGAACCAGAGGTCAGAACAAGGGATCAGAGCCAGGGACCACTGTGGTGTAACCATCACCAAGACCTTGATCAACACCGACGACTGCTGAAAAGATCAAAGCCTCATTGGACCCATGAGGTCCAGAAACTGCAGATCAGGCCGAGCTTCATGAAGATGACGCAGAGAAGGAACCTTCACACCTGGAACAATGAAGAACCTTTGATAACAGAGGAGTCTCTGGTGAGTGTCTGGAGACACCAGAGGACGCTAAGACAGTCTACAGTGTTGGAGACCTCATGATCCCAGAAGAAGGACTGACCGGAGCTGCTGAAGGACAACAAGACCATCATCAAGCCAAGAGCAGGTCCAGGAACTCGAGACTGGACCACTGCCTCAAACCAATTGAATCTTGAGTCTCATCAGGGAGGACGTAGGAGACGAAGATGTCCTCAGGAGCCTGAAGAACAACAAGGTCACTGGTCCAGATGGGATCCAGATGAGGTCCTCAAGGAAGGTAGAAGGTGTTGGCGATTATGAGCATGTCTGTTTAATGTTAGATGCTCCATAAATGATATCACTTTAACGGATTATAAGTTGGACAAGAACATCGGACTTTGATCGCGGCGTATTTGACTTTTTCGCTGGTGTTTAAGTTGTTTCCTGACAAACTCTTCACTTAATCCCTCAGTTAAGGAGCGTCTTTTGTTAAATTAACAAGAATAAGTTAGTAAAGATATTTTCATTTCCTTCAAAATCAGCTTCATGTTGTTCAGTCTTCATTGAATAAATGCAGCGACTCTGGAGCCGGTGTAAGGTAAGGTAAGGTAAGGTAAGGTAAGGTAAGGTAAAACTTTATTGATCCTCAGGAGGTCTCCTTCGGAAAATGGTTTTAGCCGCAGAAAATACAGCAATTTTCAATAAAAAATAAATCAAAATAAAATAACAGAGAAATAAAAAGAACAAGATGATACGATCTAAGTCTAAAGATAAAGAACAAGATCAAAGAAAAACAACAAAGACAAAGATACAAAGACTAACATAGAACATCCAGATACTTTCACTTCTGCCCCCGAACTCAGAATTGTACAATTTAATAGCCCGAGGAATGAATGAGTCCCTGAGTCTATTAGTGTTGCATCATGGGAGGAGCATTCGTGCTTCATCTGCTTCTCTGTTCACTGATGACAGTGTTCAGAGGATGATGATCATGATGGACAGTAGTTTGTTCAATGATCTCAGCAACTGTCACCAGTGAGTCCAGCTTCATTCCAACCACAGAACCAGCCCTCCTGATCAACCTGTTGACCTGTTGACCTCTTGACCTGTTGACCTCCTCCTGGACACATTTCCACCCCAACACACCACAGCATAGAACACTGGCCACCACAGACTGTTAGAACATGCAGAGGAGCTTCTTGCAGATGTTAAATGATCGAAGCCTCCTCAGAAAGTACTTCTACTCTGAATCTTCTTAAACTCATGGTCTGTGTTGCAGGACCAGGTCCAGACACACACCGAGGAACTTATAGTTGTCAACTATCTCCACCTCATCGCCTCTGATGGACACTGTTTGTCCTGGACCTCCTGAGGTCCAAGACCAACTCCTTGGTCTTTGAGGTGTTCAAGTGGTTCCTCTCACTCCAGTCCACAAAGTCACGTATCAGACTCCTATACTCGTCTTCGCTGTGTTCCCTGATGCATCCAACAATGTCAGTGTCGTCAGCATACTTCTGGACGAGACTCAGCTCTGAGTTGTAGCAGAAGTCCGAAGTGTAGATGGTGAAGAGGAGAGGGGCCAGTACTGTCCCCTGAGGTGCTCCCATTTAATTTTAGTGAAGATTAAACACGTTTCAAAAACCGTCAAAACAAAATGTTTGTGTCACTAAAGTTTCATCCATGTTTGTGTAGGTATCAAGTTCTATTTTGCAGCTTTAAAACCAGATGAGCTCCTCTAGTGGTCGGACAGTGCAACCACAATGTTGTGGAACAGGTTCAGAAGAATCGTTGAACTATGAAGATGTTCCTCGTGGTCAGCTGGTCTCACCGAGACATGAAGATCAAAATGTTCCTCGTGGTCAGCTGGTCTCACCGAGACATGAAGATCAAAATGTTCCTCGTGGTCAGCTGGTCTCACCGAGACATGAAGATCAAGATGTTCCTCGTGGTCAGCTGGTCTCACCGAGACATGAAGATCAAGATGTTCCTCGTGGTCAGCTGGTCTCACCGAGACATGAAGATCAAGATGTTCCTCGTGGTCAGCTGGTCTCACCGAGACATCATGAAGATCAAGATGTTCCTCGTGGTCAGCTGGTCTCACCGAGACATCATGAAGATCAAGATGTTCCTCGTGGTCAGCTGGTCTCACCGAGACATCATGAAGATCAAGATGTTCCTCGTGGTCAGCTGGTCTCACCGAGACATCATGAAGATCAAGATGTTCCTCGTGGTCAGCTGGTCTCACCGAGACATGAAGATCAAGATGTTCAAGACACCGTGAAGCAGAAGTTTATTGTGGCTCCATCAACGCGTGGGTCTCTGCTGCAACAGCGGATCATCCGTCCTGCTGAGAAGGTGATTGGCTGCTTCTTCCATCTCTGCAGCAAGTGCAACGTGGAGGATCGTGACCCGGGTCAAACTGACCCTCACAGACCAGAAGGTTCAAGGACGTTATCGTCTGCTCCGGATCATGAAGCTTTTAAGTTAAAGTTTTTATTCTTTAACTTTTCGAACGAAAATCCAGTGTTTAACTGTTAAAAGTTCTATTATTCGATCAATACGTTATTTAAGCAGCTGAACAAATTCTTAATGTGATTAAACTTGACCTTTGACCTCGAGTCATAAACGTCGACACGTCAGACCAGTCTCAAGAGACGAGGCCGCCATCTAGCGGCGGACAGCGGAATGGTTGACAAAATAAACTTTATTAATAAGACATCACAACAACGACGACGATGACGTCAGACCGCAGCGACGGCGTCAGGCGCGGACGCCACTTCCTGCGAACAAGCCAATCAAACGCTCAGACTGGCGTCAGGTGGGCGTCAGGTGGGCGTCGTCCCGCGACTCACCAGGCTGACGTCCTGGATGACCACCAGGCCGGACCCCTGCACCTCGATGTCGCTGTCCGTGTTGTTCTGCGAGCGGAACTCGCCGCTCTCCGTCTCCACGCTGCTGGGCTGGAGCAGAGGGTCAGAGGTCAGGGGTCAGGGGTCAGGGGTCAGGCTCACCCACCTCGTAGTCGGGGTCGTCCTCGGGGTCCTCGTCCTCCAGCTCCTGCGTCAGCGCCTCCACCCAGGTGGGCTGGTCGTCCTCGTCCTCCAGCTCGTCCTGCTTCCTCTTGCTGCCCTTCCCGCACGGCTTGATGGGCGAGACCCGGACCTCTGCGGGGGTCAAAGGTCAGCCAGTCAAGCTCAACCTTGTCCCCCTCGATACGTTTGTTAAACAGTACATGGAAGCAAGTTTCACTTTTCAGGATAGAAACTCAATTCAATAAAATATTTCACTTTGATATCATTTTCAAACTCACTCTTCGCTCTCTCTCTCTTCCAAACTCACTCTTCTCTCTCTCTTCCAAACTCACTCTTCCCTCCAAACTCACTCTCTTCTCCCCCAAACTCACTCTCTCCACTCCCTTTCCCTCTCTCTCCAAACTCACTCTTCCCTCTCTCTCTCCTCCAAACTCACTCTTCCCTCTCTCTCTCTTCCAAACTCACTCTTCCCTCTCTCTCTCTTCCAAACTCACTCTTCTCTCTCTCTCCTCTCTCTCTCTCTCTCCAACCCTCTCTCTTTCTCTCTTCCAAACTCACTCTTCTCTCTCTCTCCTCCAAACTCACTCTTCTCTCTCTCTTCCAAACTCACTCTTCTCTCTCTCCTCCAAACTCACTCTTCTCTCTCTCTCCAAACTCACTCTTCTCAAACTCCTCTTCTCTCTCTCTTCCAAACTCACTCTTCTCTCTCTCTCCTCCAAACTCACTCTTCTCTCTCTCTCTCCTCCAAACTCACTCTTCTCCTCTCGCCCCAAACTCATCTCTTCTCCCTCGCCTCCAAACTCACTCTTCTCCCTCGCCCCAAACTCACTCTTCTCCCTCGCCCCAAACTCACTCTTCTCTCTCTCCCTCAAACTCACTCTTCTCTCTCTCCTCCAAACTCACCCTCTTCTCCCCCAAACTCACTGTCTTCTCCCCCAAACTCACTCTTCTCTCTCTCCTCCAAACTCACTCTTCTCTCCTCCAAACTCACTCTCTTCTCCCCCAAACTCACCGTCTTCTCCCCCAAACTCAACTCTTTCTCTCCCCCAAACTCTCTCTCTCCCCCAAACTCAACTCTTCTCTCCCCCAAACTCACCTCTCTCTCTCCCCAAACTCACTCTCTTCTCCCCCAAACTCCTCTTCTCCCCAAACTCACTCTCTTCTCCCCCAAACTCACTCTTCTCTCCCCCAAACTCACTCTCTTCTCCCCCAAACTCACTCTTCTTCTCCCCCAAACTCACTCACACCAAAAGTCAGTAAAACTCATTCTTTGTATCATAATAGTTTCAACATAACCTTTGACCTCATTAGGCGCCACCAGGTGAGCTCCCAGGTGTGTCACAGGTTACCTGGGGTCAGAGATCGGCCGATGTCACTGGAGACCGGGTACCCCAGAGTTCCCTGCAGCCACCGCGGCAGGATGTGGAGCAGCAGGCGGGTCAGGGGGCCGAGCCTCTTCCTTCCGGCGGAAGTCTGACGCGCAGGACTCAGAACCGCCGCCGGTTCTTGAGACCGGAAGCCCAGAACCCAGCAGAAGCCGCGGTACGTCTTCACCTGCGCGCGCACACACACACACACACGTCACATGGTGAGTTCTGGGTCCGAAACCGGCTCTGAAGTCCACGTACCACGAGACCGAGCGGCCAGAAGAGTCCCCGCAGCAATGACGTCATCAGGCCGCCTCTCGGCACCAGCCGGTCCTGCACGAGCCAGACGGTCAAGGGTCAAAAAGGTGGAGCACGTGACGACAGAAGCAGACTCACCTGAGGCAGACTCACCTGAGGCTCGCTCACCTGAGCCTCCTCCACCTGCTCGGCGGCGTCTCTGCGGGGTTCACACGTCATCATGCTGCTGCGGGGTCACAGGTGAGTCACAGGTGAGTCCGTGCGCGGCTTCTTGAAGCAGGTGCGACCAGCTGCAGCCAATCAGCGCGGAAGAAACACACCTGCGGCGATCAGCCTCGACCAATCAGCGGCGGATGACAATTAGCAAGTGTTTGAAGTTTCACCTTACCTTACCTTACCTTACCTTACTACGAGGCACACGCCGCGACTACTTCCTCTACGTGTTCCTTCAAAATAAAACAAACGGAAGTCAGCAGAGATGAGAGGTTCCTTGAGTCAAACAATAGGTCATTACGTCATTCGTCCTGCAGGGGGCAGCAATGCGTCATTAAAAATCAACCATCAGACGAAATAGTTCAATAAAAATAATAAGAATAAAGTATAATTTATTGATACTTTATTTAGTGATAATAAAATATACTTTGTTTATTAATTATATTAATTATATTATATATACTTTATTGATACGAGGTTTGTGTCATGATGGACACACACAAAAGAGTGTTGATTGTGTAGAGGTTTGTGTCATGATGGACACACAAAAGAGTGTGTAGAGGTTTGTGTCATGATAGACACACACAAAAGAGTGTATAGAGGTTTGTGTCATGATGGACACACACAAAAGAGTGTTGATTGTGTAGAGGTTTGTGTCATGATGGACACACACAAAAGAGTGTTGATTGTGTAGAGGTTTGTGTCATGATGGACACACAAAAGAGTGTGTAGAGGTTTGGGTCATGATAGACACACACAAAAGAGTGTATAGAGGTTTGTGTCATGATGGACACACACAAAAGAGTGTTGATTGTGTAGAGGTTTGTGTCATGATGGACACACACAAAAGAGTGTTGATTGTGTAGAGGTTTGTGTCATGATGGACACACACAAAAGAGTGTTGATTGTGTAGAGGTTTGTGTCATGATGGACACACAAAAGAGTGTGTAGAGGTTTGTGTCATGATAGACACACACAAAAGAGTGTATAGAGGTTTGTGTCATGATGGACACACACAAAAGAGTGTTGATTGTGTAGAGGTTTGTGTCATGATGGACACACACAAAAGAGTGTTGATTGTGTAGAGGTTTGTGTCATGATGGACACACACAAAAGAGTGTTGATTGTGTAGAGGTTTGTGTCATGATGGACACACACAAAAGAGTGTTGATTGTGTATAGGTTTGTGTCATGATAGACACACACAAAAGAGTGTTGATTGTGTAGAGGTTTGTGTCATGATGGACACACACAAAAGAGTGTTGATTGTGTAGAGGTTTGTGTCATGATAGACACACACAAAAGAGTGTGTAGAGGTTTGTGTCATGATAGACACACACAAAAGAGTGTTGATTGTGTAGAGGTTTGTGTCATGATGGACACACACAAAAGAGTGTTGATTGTGTAGAGGTTTGTGTCATGATAGACACACACAAAAGAGTGTTGATTGTGTAGAGGTTTGTGTCATGATGGACACACACAAAAGAGTGTGTAGAGGTTTGTGTCATGATAGACACACACAAAAGAGTGTTGATTGTGTAGAGGTTTGTGTCATGATGGACACACACAAAAGAGTGTTGATTGTGTAGAGGTTTGTGTCATGATAGACACACACAAAAGAGTGTGTAGAGATCAGAACAATATGTGACGTCAACTCATCGACTTCATCTCTACACAAAGACAACTGGAGTCTTTTACTGGAGGTCAAAGGTTACACTTTATTGACACTGAAGAGCAAACAAGAGTCACAATGATTACAAAGAAAGATTCATCCAAACACTCGTGGATCATGTTGACGCTCAGAGAGTCTCTGGCTGAACATCTGCTGGAGACACTTCCAACATCTGCACTTCCTCCACAGGTGCTGGGAGCTGCTCTCTGCTCCTCTGGACCACAACAACAACAACAACAACAACAACAACAACAACAACAACAACACACATCATGAAGATCACGACACTGAGCATCACAGACCGCAATAGATGGTGATCAACCTCTGGCTCTCTGAACACTACAAGGGTCTTAGATGTGAACACACAACGTCTGTCTTTCCAGAACCACACACCAGAAGTCTCCTCTGTGTTCCAGAGAGATGTTAGTGATCACCAGGCTCGTGTCGGAGTGAGAGATTCTGTCTTCTTGTTCTTCATATACAAGTGATGTTCTTCCTTCAGTTCTGTTTGTCTTCATGAACCAGAAGATCTTATCAGTCTGTTTCCAGTCACATCGTAGAGTCTCGTTCTCTCCTCCAGTGAAGAACACCTCAGCAGGCGGGTCAGACTCAGGACACACAGTCAGGTAGTATTTATCATACTGACCACTGCGATCACAGGTGTATACACCTGTGTGGTCCAAGGTCAGTGATGGAAACATC
>JACEEU010000999.1:0-21594 GCA_016630915.1 Callionymus lyra
GGTTAAGTTAAGAAAAACTGCAGGACACAGTCGTCCCTTTCCCTCTGCTTGTTAGCCGGCAGTAATGACTAGGCAGTGGGGAGCAGGGCAGCAAGGCCCGGCGTTGGCAGCCTATTCCCCTCCGCTGGCCCTCAACTCACCGGCATGATGGGGAATGGAAGTAGACGCCACCGAAAAAAGAAAAAAAGCTCCAGCAGGAACAGGTCTGGAAGACATTGAGAGAACTAGGCCAGAGGAATCCCTGCTGCCAGTCCAGCTGATCAATGCAAGCAATCATCGGCAAGATCAATGCCTCATGGTTTTTTATATATAATTCTTTTGACATCTCTTAACCACGCCGCTTCACTTGAGCTGATATCTTTTGATCAATCCTGACCGGATTATAAAAAAAATATTTTTACAGTCTTTCACGAAAGATATTTGTGGTTTTGATTTTCGTCCGTCCGGGCAGATGTGTGTTTAGTGCTTTCCAGATGGCTTCTTTTGCAAAGTGATCAGCGTGTACGCTCGCGTCCCACGTGAAATGACGGAGGTGTTTTCAAAGCTTTTTTAAATTGCTCGCCTGCCACAGCGGCAGATCAATAATTCAAGGAGGGACACGTCCAATGTCTGTAATACAAGGCGAAAAAATGGCTGCTTTGTCCATACACACCAAGAGCTAGGATCACCAGGGAAGGTTAACTTGTATAGTTTTCACCAGTAATAAATGTGCTCCCAATGAACACGTTTAAATCACTTTTGCCAAAGAGGTTATCTGATCTTCGTCTGCTAACAAAATGACTCCTTCAATGAAACTTTCTGGAATTTTTCTCTGGATTTAGGAACCATTATAAGATGTCTTTATTCACTCTCTGTGTGCAGACGACTCCTTCAGAACCGCTGAACAACATCTACAAAATTGATTTAATAAACCACAGCTCTCAATTAAGTCACTCAATTCAAGTCAAGTAATTCAACCGTCAGGGAAGTGAAGATCATATTGTTATTGTTTATCCTACCGCGGGTTTGCGAGGTGCTGGGTACAATCATTAGTGCTTAGAAAACTCTGCACTTTGACTTGAGTGTTGCAAGTTCAAGTCACACCGGTGCTGAATTGATTTCCTCGTACGCTGCAGCTCGACCATTTCTTATTCACCACTTACAATCACGAAAATGTGTAAGAACGCCATGTTTTTCACGTGATAAATATAAAGTGCTTTTAGGCATTCTGTGGTATATTTTCTATTTTTGGCGGTACAAAGTCGTAGCGGTTGATTTAAGAATCCTCAGTGGTTCTTATCAAGAAAACCATGGAAAATGTCTAAATATCATGTTTTAAATCAAACTCCTATGACTTTTTTTTGTTTATATAGTTATACCACATTAAAATAAATAAGAACTTTAAAACAAGCGTGGTCTAATGTGACTGGATAAATTTGACATTTAGTTTGCTGTTATTCCTCTCTGTAACTGTTACAATAGGAAGCAGAGATTAAATCTTCATTTTCAGGATTATTGGAAACTAAATTTCTCAGATATTTTTTTGTTTTGTGGCAACAAGATAACTATATAACTTGTTTCACCATCGAACAAAGAAGTGGAACGGATCACGATGATACATTTTCTTAAAAGAAGAATTGAAAATGTGTGCTAAACCTTTGTTCTTCATTGGAGTGAAGTCTCTATTTGCCATTATTTGTCATCTCTGTCGCCGCACTTACCTTTGGACAGCTAGGAAAAACTAAGATAAGATGATCCTTTATTCGCCGACAGTGAAGAAGCTTCTTTTGCCAGGTGTCTGAATGTAAGATACGATGAAACGCTTGGTCATTAGGAAAGCCATCTGTCATTCTTCTGTCTGTATACATTGAAAGTAGTTTGGAACTAACGACTCCCCTGGTACCGAAACAACTACAGTGTCCAGAAAAGGGAAGTCTTTGCCTTTTTTTTTTTTTTTAAATGTATTTTTACCCTTCCTCAGATGGTGGGGTTGATAAAAAGTTATGGACACAAATAAAGCGGAGCATAAATCTTTTCCTTTTATACTTTAATGTGGCACCATCTGGTGCTAACCAAGGACACGGTTCGGTTACCTTTCGCTGATTCAAAGTGAATTATTTTGGCTCAGCAGATTGGTGACCGGTCACTCCCCTTAAACCCCGCCTGCCAATCCGCCCACACTCATATTTCCCCGTCGTCTGTTCAGGCGTTCGTTCCATCCTCACTTTGTACTTTGCGATGTTGACAAATTCATCAGCTTTGCTGACTTCGAGCCAACCTTTCGGCGGCACTTGAATGTATGTGAGCTGAGCCAAAATACAACAACCTGTTGATTCATAACCTTTCCCACCTGCTCCACTACTTCCCCAACTAGCATCTTTGTTGAAAACCGCATAAACAAAACTGGTCAAAGGCCAAACGGTTCCTTCCCGTGCCGTCATAAACTTAACGCCATCCAGCAGCAGAGCGTCCTTCAATTTGCAGTCTGTCAGCCCCGAGGGAAGATTGAACATTGAATGTCAGTTGCTATGCTTTACCTCACAAATTTCCCTGCTGCGAACAATGCTTGGTCACACACTTGTGGAATGACAGCCTAAAGCAAACACAGTTGAATGCAAAGGGAATATATAATGATACACGAATACCTTGAGATGGATGTCGTTTATTAATGACAAAGTAATCTGATTTTGACAAATGACTTGCTTGAAAAAAAACAAAAAAACGGTGGCTGTGATTTTTTTTCGTTTTGTTGTTTAGCAGTTGAGATCAACAAACCGATGGGGAGAAAAAAGTTTTAAATTAAAAACTTCTTAGCTGATCCAAGTCAAATTTAAAATCAACCTAAAGCCATATGACTTTCTTATGTGTGACTTCCATTTCGATCTTTTACTTAAATTTTCAAATACTTTTTGACACAAAAAATATGAAATGGGGGGACAAACTTTTTGTTGAATGACCCTTAAAGATAGACAGAGGATTTTTTTAAAACTACCTCCAGTGTAAAAGCAATTAATGTAACAGCCATCTCTGACCAGATGCTGTAAAGCAGGTGGTGAACAGTTGTGTTCCTTAGGGAAGGTTCAGGTTTTTTTTTTCATGCCAAAATATTGAATATTGCCAGCTTAAAACATTTTTTAAGCATATCACGAGTTTTGAAAACTGTAATAAATGCTCTGACGTACAACATATAATATTTTTGAGCTAATACTACACAATGGCTTTAGGTTAAGTGAAGTTTTAAAGAAGTCGTTTTATCAGGCTCTGGAGAAAGACGGAAGTTCAAGCATTTAGCCCCAATAACTGTTACACAGGTGTAACTTGAGTTGGAGAATATATTCTACTATTTAACGTTGAGTCACATGTACGGGACTCGAGTCGAATTAATGTCAAGCGTGTGTCGATATCAAATAATATTGCGACGCGATACACTGAAAACCCCTGACTTTAAGTGGATTGGGTTTGATAAGTTGAGTTAGTAAGTGATATCTTTATTACCTTAAAAGCACAATTCAATTTTATTCCCTGCAACAATTTTAGGAATGTATCCACTGTTCCAGTGGTTGTTTTTTTTATTATAGCAGAGGTATCCACGCCACGTGAGTTGCCACGTTGTCGTGCTGCCGACATATGTGATACAAATGTCTCGTTGCTCGCGCATCCGTCTTAATTTAAGTGTGTTGTCTCTGATATCGAGGGTTTAGTGTGTGGATATCGAGGGTATTGTTTTTCAATATCGAGGGTTTTGTGTGTGGATATCGAGGGTTAGTGTGTGGATATCGAGGGTTTTGTGTGTAGATATCGAGGGTTTTATGTGTGGATATCGAGGGTTTTGTGTGTGGATATCGAGGGTTTAGTGTGTGGATATCGAGGGTATTGTTTTTCAATATCGAGGGTTTTGTGTGTGGATATCGAGGGTTAGTGTGTGGATATCGAGGGTTTTGTGTGTAGATATCGAGGGTTTTGTGTGTGGATATCGAGGGTTTTGTGTGTGGATATCGAGGGTTTAGTGTGTGGATATCGAGGGTATTGTTTTTCAATATCGAGGGTTTTGTGTGTGGATATCGAGGGTTAGTGTGTGGATATCGAGGGTTAGTGTGTGGATATCGAGGGTTTTGTGTGTGGATTTCGAGGGTTTTGTGTGTGGATATCGAGGGTTTTATGTGTGGATATCGAGGGTTTTGTGTGTGGATACGAGGGTCGAGGTTAGTGTGTGGATATCGAGGGTATTGTTTTTCAATATCGAGGGTTTTGTGTGTGGATATCGAGGGTTAGTGTGTGGATATCGAGGGTTTTGTGTGTAGATATCGAGGGTTTTGTGTGTGGATATCGAGGGTTTAGTGTGTGGATATCGAGGGTTTAGTGTGTGGATATCGAGGGTTTAGTGTGTGGATATCGAGGGTTTTGTGTGTGGATATCGAGGGTTAGTGTGTGGATATCGAGGGTTAGTGTGTGGATATCGAGGGTTAGTGTGTGGATTTCGAGGGTTTTGTGTGTGGATATCGAGGGTTTTGTGTGTGGATATCGAGGGTTTTGTGTGTGGATATCGAGGGTTTAGTGTGTGGATATGAGGGTATTTATATCGAGGTTTTGTTTTTCAATATCGAGGGTTTTGTGTGGATATCGAGGGTTAGTGTGTGGATATCGAGGGTTTTGTGTGTGGATATCGAGGGTTTGTGTGTGGATATCGAGGGTTTTGTGTGTGGAATATCGAGGGTTTGTGTGGATATCGAGGGCTTTGTGTGGATATCGAGGGCTTTGTGTGTGGATATCGAGGGTTTTGTGTGTGGATACGAGGTGTGCATATCGAGGGTTAGTGTGTGGATATCGAGGGTTTTGTGTGTAGATATCGAGGGCTTTTGTGTGGATATCGAGGGTTTTGTGTGTGGATATCGAGGGTTTAGTGTGTGGATATCGAGGGTATTGTTTTCAATATCGAGGGCTTTTGTGTGGATTATCGAGGGTTAGGTGTGGCTATCGAGGGTTTTGTGTGTGGATATCGAGGGTTTTGTGTGTGGATTTCGAGGGTTTGTGTGTGTGATCGAGGTTTGTGTGTGGATATCGAGGGTTTAGTGTGTGGATTATCGAGGGTATTGTTTTCAATATCGAGGGCTTTGTGTGTGGATATCGAGGGTGTTTGTGTGTGGATATCGAGGGTTAGTGTGTGGATATCGAGGGTTTTGTGTGTGGATATCGAGGGTTTTGTGTGTGGATATCGAGGGTTTTGTGTGTGGATATCGAGGGTTTAGTGTGTGGATATCGAGGGTATTGTTTTTCAATATCGAGGGTTTTGTGTGTGGATATCGAGGGTTAGTGTGTGGATATCGAGGGTTTTGTGTGTAGATATCGAGGGGTTTGTTGTGGATACCAAGGCTCGTGTGTGGATATCGAGGGTTTAGTGTGTGGATATCGAGGGCTATTGTGTGTCAATATCGAGGGTTTTGTGTGTGGATATCGAGGGTTAGTGTGTGCATATCGAGGGTTAGTGTGTGGATATCGAGGGTTTTGTGTGTAGATATCGAGGGTTTTGTGTGTGGATATCGAGGGTTTTGTGTGTGGATATCGAGGGTTTAGTGTGTGGATATCGAGGGTATTGTTTTTCAATATCGAGGGTTTTGTGTGGATATCGAGGTTAGTGTGTGATATCGAGGGCCTTGTGTGTAGAGGGTTTGTGTGTGGATATCGAGGTTTTGTGTGGATATCGAGGAGGTTTTGTGTGTGGATATCGAGGGTTTAGTGTGTGGATATCGAGGGTTTAGTGTGTGGATATCGAGGGCTTTGTGTGATCGAGGGTTTTGGTGTGTGGATATCGAGGGTTTAGTGTGTGGATATCGAGGTTTTGTTGTGGATATCGAGGGTTTTGTGTGTGGATATCGAGGGTTTTGTGTGTGGATATCGAGGGTTTTGTGTGTGGATATCGAGGGTTTTGTGTGTGGATATCGAGGGTTAGTGTGTGGATATCGAGGTTTGTGGTGGGTATCGAGGTTTTGTGTGTGGATATCGAGGGTTTAGTGTGTGGATATCGAGGGTATTGTTTTTCAATATCGAGGGTTTTGTGTGTGGATATCGAGGGTTAGTGTGTGGATATCGAGGGTTAGTGTGTGGATATCGAGGGTTTGGTGTGTGTGGTATCGAGGTTTTGTGTGTGTGAATATCGAGGGCTTTGTGGGTGGATCGAGGGTTTGTGTGTGATATCGAGGGCCTATTGTGTTTCAATATCGAGGGCCTGTGTGTGGATATCGAGGTTAGTGTGTGGACTCGAGGCTTGTGTGGATTATCTGGATTCGAGGTTTGTGTGTGGATATCGAGGGTTTTGTGTGTGGATATCGAGGGGCTTTGTGTGGATATCGAGGGGCTTGTGTGTGGATATCAAGAGGCTTGTGTGTGGATATCGAGGGTAGTGTGTTAACGAGGCCCGTGTGGATATCGAGGGATGGGCTTGTGTGATATCGAGGGTTTTGTGTAGATATCGAGGTTTTGTGTGTGGATATCGAGTGAGGGTTTTGTGTGGATACTCGAGGGTTAAGTGTGTGGATATCGAGGTTTGTGTGTGGATATCGAGAGGGTTTTGTGTGGATATCGAGGGAGTGTGTGAAAAGAGAGGGTTTTGTGTGTGGATATCGAGGGTTTTGTGGATATCGAGGGTTTTGTGTGTAGATATCGAGGGTTTTGTGTGTGGATATCGAGGGGTTTGTGTGTGGATATCGAGGGTTTGTGTGTGGATATCGAGGGCCTTAGTGTGTGGATATCGAGGGTTTGTGTGTGGATATCGAGGTTTTGTGTGTGTGGATATCGAGGCTTTGTGTGTGGATATCGAGGGCGTGCTGGACATCGAGGGTTTTGTGTGTGGATATCGAGGGTTTTGTGTGTGGATATCGAGGGTTAGTGTGTGGATATCGAGGGTTTGTGTGTGGATATCGAGGGTTTTTGTGTGGATATCGAGGGTTTGGTGTGAATGAGGTGGATATCGAGGTTTAGTGTGTGGATATCGAGGTTAGTGTGTATACGAGGGTTTTGTGTGTGGATATCGAGGGTTAGTGTGTGGATATCGAGGTTAGTGTGTGGATATCGAGGTTTTGTGTGTGATATCGAGGGTTTTGTGTGTGGATATCGAGGTTTGTGTGTGGATATCGAGGGTTTGTGTGTGGATATCGAGGGTTTTGTGTGTGGATATCGAGGGTTTGTGTGTGGATATCGGGTTTGTGTGTGGATATCGAGGGTTTGTGTGTCGAGGGGTTTGTGTGTGATGATATCGAGGTTTTGTGTGTGGATACTCGAGGGTTTGTGTGTGGATAACGGGGTGGATATCGAGGGTTTGGCATAGTGTGGATATGGATACAGGGGTTTGTGTGTGGATATCGAGGTTAGTGTGTGGACACGAGGTATCGTGTGTGGATATCGAGGGTCTTGTGTGTGGATATCGAGGCTTTGTGTGTGGATATCGAGGGTTAGTGTGTTAGATATCGAGGGTTGTGTGGACGGTATCGAGGGTTTGTGTGTGGATATCGAGGGTTTTGTGTGTGGATATCGAGGGTTTTAGTGTGTGGATATCGAGGGTTTATGTGTGTGGATATCGAGGGTTTTGTGTGGATATCGAGGTTTGTGTGTGGATATCGAGGGTTTTAGTGTGGATATCGAGGGTTTTTGTGGATATCGAGGGTTTGTGTGTGGATATCGAGGTTTTGTGTGTGGATATCGAGGGTTTGTGTGTGGATATCGAGGGTTTTGTGTGTGGATATCGAGGGTCGTGTGATATCGAGGGTTTGTGTGTGGATATCGGAGTTTGGAGTGTGGATAGAGGGGTTTGGATATCGAGGGTTGTGTGTGGATATCGTAGGGTTTGTGTGTGGATATCGAGGGTTTTGTGTGTGGATATCGAGGGTTTGTGTGTGGATATCGAGGGTCTGGGTGTGGATATCGAGGTTTAGTGTGTGAGACATCGAGGGTTTAGTGTGTGGATATCGAGGGTTAGTGTGTGGATATCGAGGGTTAGTGTGTGGATATCGAGGGTTTTGTGTGTGGATATCGAGGGTTTTGTGTGATGTTTGTGTGTGGATATCGAGGGTTTTGTGTGTGGATATCGAGGGTTTAGTGTGTGGATATCGAGGGTATTGTTTTTCAATATCGAGGGTTTTGTGTGTGGATATCGAGGGTTAGTGTGTGGATATCGAGGGTTAGTGTGTGGATATCGAGGGTTTTGTGTGTGGATATCGAGGGTTTTGTGTGTGGATATCGAGGGTTTTGTGTGTGGATATCGAGGGTTTTGTGTGTGGATATCGAGGGTTAGTGTGTGGATATCGAGGGTATTGTTTCAATATCGAGGGTTTGTGTGTGGATATCGAGGGTTAGTGTGTGCATATCGAGGGTTAGTGTGTGGATATCGAGGGTTTTGTGTGTAGATATCGAGGGTTTTGTGTGTGGATATCGAGGGTTTTGTGTGTGGATCGAGGGTTTAGTGTGTGGATATCGAGGGTATTGTTTTTTCAATATCGAGGTTTTTGTGTGGATATCGAGGGTTAGTGTGTGGATATCGAGGGTTTGTGTGTGAATATCGAGGGTTTTGTGTGTGGATATCGAGGTTTTGTGTGTGGATATCGAGGTGTTTTGTGTGGATATCGAGGGTTGTGTGGATATCGAGGGTTTGTGTGAGTGGATATCGAGGTTTAGTGGTGGATATCGAGGGTTTTGTGTGTAGATATCGAGGGTTTTGTAGTGTGGATATCGAGGTTTAGTGTGTGGATATCGAGGTTTTAGTGTGTGGATATCGAGGGTATTGTTTTTCAATATCGAGGGTTTGTGTGTGGATATCGAGGTTAGTAGTGTGGATCTCGAGGGTTAGTGTGTGGATATCGAGGTTTTGTGTGTGGATATCGAGGGTTTTGTGTGGATATCGAGGGTTTTGTGTGTGGATATCGAGGGTTTTGTGTGTGGATATCGAGGGTTTTAGTGTGTGGATATCGAGGTAATTGTTTGCAATATCGAGGGTTTTGTGTGTGGATATCGAGGGTTAGTGTGTGGATATCGAGGTTAGTGTGTGGATATCGAGGGTTTGTGTGTGGATATCGAGGGTTTTTGTGTGTGAATATCGAGGGTTTGTGTGTGGATATCGAGGGTTTGTGTGTGAATATCGAGGGTTTTTGTGTGTGGATATCGAGGTTTTGTGTGTGGATATCGAGGGGTTAGTGTGTGGATATCGAGGGTTAGTGTGTGGATATCGAGGTTGGTGTGTGCATATCGAGGGTTAGTGTGTGGATATCGAGGGTTTTGTGTGTAGATATCGAGGGTTTGGTGTGTGGATATCGAGGTTTGTGTGTGGATATCGAGGTTTTAGTGTGTGGATATCGAGGTATTGTTTTTCAATATCGAGGAGTTTGTGTGTGGATATCGAGGTTAGTGTGTGGATATCGAGGGTTAGTGTGTGAATGCTCGAGGGTTTTGTGTGTGGATATCGAGGGTTTTGTGTGTGGATATCGAGGGGTTTGTGTGTGGATATCGAGGGTTTGGTGTGTGGATATCGAGGGTTTTGTGTGGATATCGAGGGTTAGTGTGTGGATATCGAGGGTTAGTGTGTGGATATCGAGGTTTTGTGTGTGGATCTCGAGGTTTGTGTGTGGATATCGAGGGTTAGTGTGTGCATATCGAGGGTTAGTGTGTGGATATCGAGGTTTTGTGTGTAGATATCGAGGGTTTTGTGTGTGGATATCGAGGGTTTGTGTGTGGATATCGAGGGTTTAGTGTGTGGATCCTCGAGGTTATTGTTTTCAATATCGAGGGTTTGGGTGTGTGGATATCGAGGTTAGTGTGTGGATATCGAGGTTAGTGTGTGGATATCGAGGGTTTTGTGTGTGGATTTCGAGGGTTTTGTGTGTGGATATCGAGGTTTTGTGTTGTTGGATATCGAGGTTTTGTGTGTGGATATCGAGGGTTTTAGTGTGTGGATCTCGAGGTATTGTTTTCAATATCGAGGTTTTGTGTGTGGATATCGAGGGTTAGGGTGGTGAGTGTGTGGATATCGAGGGTTTGTGTGTGGATATCGAGGGTTTGTGTGTGTGGATATCGAGGGTTTTGTGTGTGGATATCGAGGGTTTTGTGTGTGGATTCGAGGGTTTTGTGTGTGGATATCGAGGGTTTTGTGTGTGGATATCGAGGTTATGTGTGTGGATATCGAGGGTTAGTGTGTGCATATCGAGGGTTAGTGTGTGGATATCGAGGGTTTTGTGTGTAGATATCGAGGGTTTTGTGTGTGGATATCGAGGGTTTTGTGTGTGGATATCGAGGGTTTAGTGTGTGGATATCGAGGTATTGTTTTCAATATCGAGGGTTTTGTGTGTGGATGCTCGAGGTTAGTGTGTGTATTATCGAGGTTAGTGTGTGGATATCGAGGGTTTAGTGTGTGGATATCGAGGGTTTTGTGTGTGGATATCGAGGTTTTGTGTGTGGATACTCGGGGTTTGTGTGTGGATATCGAGGTTTTGTGTGTGGATATCGAGGGTTTGTGTGTGGATATCGAGGGTTTGTGTGTGGATATCGAGGTTAGTGTGTGGATATCGAGGGTTTTGTGTGTGGATATCGAGGGTTTTGTGTGTGGATATCGAGGGTTTTGTGTGTGGATATCGAGGTTTAGTGTGGGTGTCCGGGGGGTATTGTTTTTCAATATCGAGGTTTTGTGTGTGAATATCGAGGGTTAGTGTGTGGATATCGAGGGTGGTGTAGATATCGAGGTTTAGTGTGTGGATATCGAGGTTTGTGTGGATATCGAGGTTTTGTGTGTGGATATCGAGGGTTTTGTGTGTGGATATCGAGGGTTTTGTGTGGATATCGAGGGTTAGTGTGTGGATATCGAGGGTTTTGTGTGTAGATATCGAGGGTTAGTGTGTGGATATCGAGGGTTAGTGTGTGGATATCGAGGGTTTTGTGTGTGGATATCGAGGGGTTTTGTGTGTGGATATCGAGGGTTTTGTGTGTAGATCTCCGAGGTTTTGTGTGTGGATACTCGAGGTTTTGTGTATGAATATCGAGGGTTTGTGTGTGATATCGAGGTTTTGTGTGTAGATCCTCCGAGGTTTTGTGTGTAGATATCGAGGGTTTTGTGTGTAGATATCAAGGGTTTTGTTTGTGGATATCGAGGGTTAGTGTGTGGATATCGAGGGTTTTGTGTGTGGATATCGAGGGTTTTGTGTGTGGATATCGAGGGTTTTGTGTGTGGATATCGAGGGTTAGTGTGTGGATATCGAGGGTTTTGTGTGGATATCGAGGTTTGGGTGTGTGGATATCGAGGTTTTGTGTGTGGATCTCGAGGGTTAGTGTGTGGATATCGAGGGTTAGTGTGTGGATATCGAGGGTGAGTGGGTGAATATCGAGGGTTTTGTGTGTAGATATCGAGGGTTTTGTGTGTGGATATCGAGGAGTTTGTGTGTGGATATCGAGGGTTTAGTGTGTGAATATCGAGGGTATTGGTGTTCAATATCGAGGGTTTTGTGTGTGGATATCGAGGGTTTTGTGTGTGGATATCGAGGGTTAGTGTGTGGATATCGAGGGTTAGTGTGTGGATATCGAGGGTTTTGTGTGTGGATATCGAGGGTTTTGTGTGTGGATATCGAGGGTTTTGTGTGTGGATATCGAGGTTTTGTGTGGATATCGAGGGTTTGTGTGTGGAATCAGGGTTAGTGTGTGGATATCGAGGTTTAGTGTGTGGATATCGAGGGTTTTGTGTGTGGATATCGAGGGTTTTGTGTGTGGATATCGAGGGTTTTGTGTGTGGATATCGAGGGTTTAGTGTGTGGATATCGAGGGTATTGTTTTTCAATATCGAGGGTTTTGTGTGTGGATATCGAGGGTTAGTGTGTGGATATCGAGGGTTAGTGTGTAGATATCGAGGGTTAGTGTGTGGATATCGAGGGTTAGTGTGTGGATATCGAGGGTTTTGTGTGTGGATATCGAGGTTTTGTGTGTGAATGATCGAGGGTTTTGTGTGTGGATATCGAGGTTTGTCTGTGGATATCGAGGGTTTTGTGTGTAGATATCGAGGTTTTGTGTGTAGATATCGGAGGTTAGTGTGTGGATATCGAGGGTTGTGTGTGGAATACTCGAGGGTTTTGTGTGTGGATATCGAGGGTTTTGTGTGTAGATATCGAGGGTTAGTGTGTGGATATCGAGGGTTTTGTGTGTGGATATCGAGGGTTTTGTGTGTGGATATCGAGGGTTTTGTGTGTGGATATCGAGGGTTTTGTGTGTAGATATCGAGGGTTTTGTGTGTAGATATCGAGGGTTTTGTGTGTAGATATCGAGGTTTTTGTGTGTAGATATCGAGGGTTTTGTGTGTAGATATCGAGGGTTTTGTGTGTGGATATCGAGGGTTTTGTGTGTGGATATCGAGGGTTAGTGTGTGGATATCGAGGGTTTTGTGTGGATATCGAGGGTTTTGTGTGTGGATATCGAGGGTTTTGTGTGTGGATATCGAGGGTTTTGTGTGTGGATATCGAGGGTTTTGTGTGTGGATATCGAGGGTTTTGTGTGTGGATATCGAGGGGTTTTGTGTGTGGATATCGAGGTTTTGTGTGTGGATATCGAGGTGGTTGTGTGTGACATCGAGGGTTAGTGTGTGGATATCGAGGTTTGTGTGTGGATATCGAGGGTTTTGTGTGTGGATATCGAGGGTTTTGTGTGTGGATATCGAGGGTTTTGTGTGTGGATATCGAGGGTTTTGTGTGTGGATATCGAGGGTTAGTGTGTGGATATCGAGGGTTTTGTGTGTGGATATCGAGGGTTAGTGTGTGGATATCGAGGGTTTTGTGTGTAGATATGAGGTCGAGGTTTTGTGTGGATATCGAGGGTTTTGTGTGTGGATATCGAGGGTTTTGTGTGTGGATATCGAGGGTTTAGTGTGTGGATATCCGGGGTTTGTGTGTGGATATCGAGGTTAGTGTGTGGACTGTGTGGAGGGTGTGTGTAGATATCGAGGGGTTTTTGTGTGGATATCGAGGTTTTGTGTGTGGATATCGAGGGTTTTGTGTGTAGATATCGAGGGTTTTTGTGTGGATATCGAGGGGGTTTGTGTGTAGATTCGGGGGTTTGTGTGTGGATATCGAGGGTTAGTGTGTGACATCGGGTTAGTGTGTGGTTTTTTGTGTAGGATATCGAGGGTTTTTTTTGTGTGTGGATATCGAGGGTTTTGTGTGTAGATATCGAGGGTTTTGTGTGTAGATATCGAGGTTTTGTGTGTAGATATCGAGGGTTAGTGTGTAGATATCGAGGGTTTTGTGTGTGGATATCGAGGGTTAGTGTGTGGATATCGAGGGTTTTGTGTGTGGATATCGAGGGTTTTGTGTGTGGATATCGAGGGTTTTGTGTGTGGATATCGAGGGTTAGTGTGTGGATATCGAGGGTTTTGTGTGTGGATATCGAGGGTTTTGTGTGTGGATATCGAGGGGTTTTGTGTGTGGATATCGAGGGTTTGTGTGGATATCGAGGGTTTTTGTGTGTGGATATCGAGGGTTTTTTGTGTGGATACGAGGGTTTTGTGTGTGGATATCGAGGTTTTGTGTGTGGATATCGAGGGTTTTGTGTGTGGATATCGAGGTTTTGTGTGTGGATATCGAGGGGTTTTGTGTGTGGATATCGAGGGTTTGTGTGTGGATATCGAGGGTTTTGTGTGTGGATATCGAGGTTTTGTGTGAATATCGAGGGTTTGTGTGTGATCGAGGGTTTTGTGTGTGGATATCGAGGGTTTTGTGTGTGGATATCGAGGGTTTTGTGTGTGGATATCGAGGTTTGTCTGTGGATATCGAGGGTTTTGTGTGTGGATATCGAGGGTTGTGTGGATATCGGAGGTTTGTGTGTGGATATCGAGGGTTGTGTGTGCCTGGAGGTTGGCGTGTGGATATCGAAGGTGTGTGGATATCGAGGGTTGGCGTGTGGATATGAGGGTTGGCGTGTGGATATCGAGGGTTGGCGTGTGGATATCGAGGGTTGGCGTGTGGATATCGAGGGTTGGCGTGTGGATATCGAGGGTTGGCGTGTGGATACTCAAGGGTTGGCGTGTGGATATCGAGGTTGGCGTGTGGATATCGAGGGTTGGCGTGAGGATATCGAGGTTGGCGTGTGGGTAGTCAGTGGGTTGGCGGTGGATATCGAGGGTTGGCGTGTGGATATCGAGGGTTGGCGTGTGGATATCGAGGGTTGGCGTGTGGATATCGAGGGTTGGCGTGACGATATAAAGGGTTGGCGTGACCGATATCGTAGGTTGGCGTGTGGATATCGTGGGTTGGCGTGTGGATATCGAGGGTTGGCGTGACGATATTGTAGGTTGGCGTGTGGATATAAAGGGTTGGCGTGACGATATCGTAGGTTGGCGTGTGGATATCGAGGGTTGGCGTGTGGATATAAAGGGTTGGCGTGACGATATCGTAGGTTGGCGTGTGGATATCGAGGGTTGGTGTGTCAATATCGAGGGTTTTGTGTGTTTAACCCTCTAGGGTCCACTGAGCTGTATTAATCCCTCTTGGCTGTCCTAAAATTTTTCGAACACTATCTCAGCCTGTGCTTAAATTTAAATGCACGCAGTTTATTTTCAGTGGTTGATACAAATCTTGGCAGCTGTTTACGACGCGAAACATCTCAGATGGTAAATTGTTTGTCGCGTTCATCCCTCAATCTATACATTGACATAACTCAATCCAAACACGTCGAGTAGGAGCAGCGTTGAAGCGGAAGCAGATGACTAAAAGCAGCAGACGTGAAGTCGGGCGAATGAAAGCGTCCGAGCCCTGAGCAGAAAACCCAACCTGACGGGGAAGATGACAAGCAGCCGCTCCATGGGGGAGGGCGGGGGGAAAAGGGACAGCGAGGATTTAACATTTTTGCTTTTTACTCTCCTTTTATTGCTTCACAGAAACTGCTTCAGTCATTGAGTCATTTCCTTTTAACTGTAATTGTCTCACACAGTGTGAATGTTCCACAAAAGTGGACTGCAACCAGTAAGAATGTGTTATTTCCGGCGCCGCCTCTGGCTCAGTCGCCTCCTGAACCGAAATGTCAAGCTCCATCGCAAATCTGTGAAGATGATGAGGAGTGAAAATGAAGTCGAGAGTCGGCTGGGGATCAGAATTAAGCAAAGTTGAGGGGACAGTCTGGGATGCAGTCAGCCGGGCTCCTCGGCACAAAAGAACCTCATCTCAACTCTGCAATTATTAATTCCACGGTTGACTTTTTGCATTTTTTTTCAACTGGAATCTAATGCACACGGGGCAGTCTGCGAGCAATTTGGAGGCTTCTTTAAAACCCGACAATGCAGCTCGGCAGTGTGGGAGGAAACTACTGCACCATCAGGGATCTAATATCTGGCACAGAATGAGTTTTGGGGACTGGAACTTGGGAGCTGACAGATTTCAGAACATCTGACGCAATGGAGTGCTTCATATCAATCTTTTTATCTTCTGCAATCAGCTATTTTTATTTTTTCCCCTTTGTGTGTTGCTGAAATAAACAAACCCACAGTTTGTCCTGTGGTGTTTTCTGTACAGTGCAGGGATTTCGAGGTCACTGAGCAAAGAGGTTGAAGCCAAAACATTGAGGTGGCGCAGTGAAGAGCGATGAATCCGTTGTTGTTTATAGAACTCCTCTGTATTAGTCAGGAGCCTCTGGGAGCTCGTCTCTGTGCGCTCAGCCACCATCTTTCTTCCCATTACCTCCTCTCTGGATTCCTCCTTTCGCCCGACCGGGGAATCCTATTTTTATTTCCCTCCTTCCACAATGACTTTAAAGATGAAGACGCGTGACTCACGACCCGTGTGTGCTCGAGAGCAGAAATAGACTTCGGTAAATCTCTGCGTCGTTCCTTTATATATATATAAATATATATTTTTAAACAATAGACACAAAGAAATAGCAAGTAAGTAATATTTATAGAGCGCTTTTTCTAGACCAGGGTCACAAAGCACTTAAACAATCAATACAATTCCCAATAAAATAAATGCTTGAAAGGTCAAGATAACACCAAGACCAACACAGGTTTTCAGAGAAACAAGGAAAAGACTGCACAAATAAAAGTGATTTCAGATGTTTCCTGAAGGAGTCAGTAGATCCATCAATCGCAGAGGGAAAGGAAGATCGTTCCAAAGCTTAGGTGTATCGTGAATAGGGTCTGTATGATAAACCAAGGCTTGAAAATCCAAACGGATATGTTGGAACGTGTAGTGGAAAAGCACCATGAGGTGAAGGGCCATCTACCGTATGCAAGGCAACATTCTTATGAATTAAAAAAAAAAAAGATTCCTGCAGCACTTTCTACCTCAATCGCTCATATTTCCCACCTTGTGGCACCTTTTGTCTTCAGGGTGACCTCTGGGATATCGCCTCAAAGTTTAGTTTCCGCTTTGGTTTTTCCTCATAGTTGAAGGAGTGATCCTCTGACTTTAAATATAATATCGGATGAGTGAGCTCCGCACCGCTCCGCAGACGGATCCCCGGAGAGGTTGTCGAGTCGCCGCTCCTCGCCAATCTTTGCTTCCTCGGGATGATGGGAGTCTGAGATGAGGACGATTTTTCTCACCGCCGTCCTTTGTGACTGGCGTTCCCTAACTGCCGGTGTTAACCCCAGACAGGGAGATTTTCCTCCCTTTACTCTGCTGCCAGCGCTGTCAAGCTCGCTATAATTCATTCATCGTAGCCAGTAGTCCACTATTAAGGTTTTGGGAGAAGACCAACCGTCACTTCAGCGGCCGTCAACAATCGTAGACGTGATTAAACTCGACTTCGGATTGTTCCGGCTCATTATTAATACAAACTTTTAAGGGGTGCTAAGTAAGGAGAAAGCTAGCCAACAAGCAGGATATGCCCTTGAGTTTATTCACACTTTTTTATTTAAAAAGATCAAGAATTGAATCAAGGAAAACTAAATCATTGTGTTATTTCTCTATATTCTTCTTTGAAGCTTCTTCCTTTCAATTTTTTTTTATAGACGGATTTTTGCATGACGGATACTGCAGTATTGGTGTCAGAATAGTTTTGAGGTAGTAGATTTGACAAATAGAAAAATAATTATTATGACCAACAAAAAAGGAATGTTAAGTGTATAAAATATACATATCACCATAAGGCATTGGCTCTTGTATGTAGACTTCACCTTCCTCAACAGAAACATGGTAATAAAACACATGGGGCCTCATGTACTAATGGGTTTTACGCACAAAAAACGTGCTTAGCCACCTTTTAAGTCAAAGTCCATATGTATCAATAATGAAAAGAGCGGTACAAAGTTCATAATTCCCACGAGGTCTGTAGGTGGCGTACGCCCGGATCAGCTGCTCAGATGCATGTCAGCCTCACCAGTCACGTTGAGATGTTCACATCAGAGAGTTACATTAACCATCAATATTGATCATACATTAACACACAGTAGTTGTAGTTACACAAGTGGATATTAAATTATTCACAAACGTATTAATATGTTCTTATTCACCAAACAAACAAATGGATTCCTTCTACGTTGATTGGGATGTACGAACGAAAAGTGCCTAAATTCGTGTCGCGATTCATACATCCGAATATTTTTTGAGCTGGGCCATCTTCTGGATTTCAGTTTCTGGACATATTTAGTAGAAGATCTACCAACTTCTTAGTTCATGAAGCCACTGATATTCCAAACCAGGAATGCAGAGCTGCCGCTGTCCATCCAGGGCTATAGGAAAATTATTTAAAACCTTTCTATGCACCAGGACATAAGATATAATTTCTACCAACTAATCGTTATCACAGACAAAGACCATGCAATTATTTTTTTTAATTAAATAAAAAAAATATATATATGCTTGTCGGCCACCCGCTATCAAGTGAGTGTAATAGTGTGAACGTTAATGTATTGCAACCATAGTGGTTGCTTTTTCCAGCGCCCAAAATCATACTTAAAGATGGCATTTCTCTGTGACTTTTTCAGCGATTTGCGATGGGCTGAGTTACATAAACGTGTCACTGATGGGCTACTCTCAAAGCGACCACCCCACACACCCCTGATAGACACTAACCAAGATTATTAGCAGAACGTGAATCAATGCAAATGTAGTTCATCAGTGTGAAGAATACAAACATACAAACTCATCACTGCTGATTTTTTTTTTCAACTAAAAAAGAATAAATAATCCTAAATAATATAAAATATAAAAAAGATTTGAAAATAGCCAAATCGGCCAGATGGCGGTGCCCTAGCGCCCTCTATGGGCTAGCCGCCACTGCCATAAGGCTGAATGGGAACGAGCCCTTAGATCAGGGGTCGGGAACCTATGGCTCGCGAGCCAGGTGTGGCCCTTTTGATGATTGCATCTGGCTCGCAGATTTCGGCTTTTCAGATAAAACATAAATTATCACTTGTGTCAGGGGTGGGCAATACGTCGATCGATCGCGAAGCTGTTGCGAGTAGATTGCGTGATTTAATAAAATATGATATAAGAAAATAGTAAAGAGAGCTCAGATTGGCTGCTGTGCATGTCAATCAAATGGTTATTGTGCCGATTGGTTGAAAATTTGATTGACATGCACAGCAGCCAATCAGAGCTCCTGCCTCTTCCACTGAACGCACGGAAAAGATCATATGAATCGAGAATAAAAAGAGCAAAACGTGCGACAGTCATTTTACGCAATTCAGAAAAACGATATAGAATTATAAGCTTGTTTTTTTTAAATAATATATCGAACAAAATAATGCGCGTTTGATCGCTTCAGGTTCTTCTCTAGAGTCACAGAAACATGACGTCAGGTCCATCAAAGTCAAGCTGCAGGTTTCAATGAAAGCGCAACAAATGCTGGTTTTCCTTTTGTGATCGCGTCCTTAAAACACACTTGCATTAATACACCATCACATGATGACTATTTGTAAATTACCTTTATCTCACGAATGTAATAAGAATACGCAGAAACACAAACACGTTAAACAGGAGCAGGTGAGACACATTCTAATGACGTCAGAGACGATCAGACAAAGTGATGATGATGTGAAGTTACTGATGAACAGTTTTATTCTCGTTAAACTTCATCTGAAATTTAATTAATCCACTTGTGTGATTCATATCAGACATGTTTAAATTAACAAATATAAACTGTTAGTTTGAATTCATGTTTTCATTTGTTTTTGTTTTTTCATGATCACAGAAATGGAGAAATTTTAGTCTTGTGCTTCATTTAAATATGATCGACATATTGAAATGGAGGCATGGAAAGGGATGAACCCGTCTGAATTCTTTGTTGATTTTGATGAACAAAGGAAAAGGGCTTGAATTCGTGTCAAGCACAGATTCTTACATCTGAATATTATTTATATGGCTCTCACTGAAATAAATTTCCAAATATTTTGCTTTCATGGCTCTCTGAGTCAAAAAGGTTCCCGACCCCTGCCTTAGATGGTTTATATGCAATAAGATGGCTTCACATATTTTCTTTTACCATTTTTTTAAACTTCAAAAACTCTTTTGATGTGTCAAGAATGGTAGAAAAAAGGTTATCATTAATTTTATTTTTCTGTATATGCGAGATCACTGCGTAAATATATTAAGATCGGCGACTTTTCACATGCCTGTTTAGGTTATGATCGAGGTTCGCCCGTGCTCGAGAAGACACCTCAACTCACCTCGGTGTCCATCAAAACCACAAGCTCGGACTTTTCACCTTGAAGATGTGAACCAATCGAAACCGTCATCTGGTATCATCTTGATAAGACTCTTTGTTACCTGTACATTTGAAGTAAGTGCGTTTCAGGTAAACCTCATTATTTATTTATCTTGAGCTGATATTTAGTTATCTGCTTTCTTCAGTTGTAAGGAAATCAAAAGCCACATGAGTCCGACCACATCCAAGGCGGTTTCAAAGGCGCATATCCCTGACCAAAGCATCTGATCTCCTCACGCTCGCCGTCGCTAAAGATTCTCGATAAAAAAATGATTTCCTCCCTCGCTCTTCGTTCTCTTTTTTTTCTCCTGGCGTTCAGTCACTCGTCGGAAGTGACTGGATGAGGGTTGGCACTTGGTGTACACGGGGTCAGTGCCGACCCCTCAGCTATTGCTCACCGCCCCCCCCCCCCCTACTTCAGTAGCTCATCTGTGGCACCCCTAGCTGGGAAAGGTCACCAGTCATTTGGATTTATTCGGAGGAAGTGAAATTGGATCAGACAGGTTTTGTGTGTGAATCCATGTGTGACTAGTACGGCGAGTTGAAGGTGGGTTTTGTCAGTTGTGTATGAAAGTCTTCAATATTTAATTAGAGACTCTGGTGTATGACTTTGTTGTTGCCATCGATTGTTTCTGAAAGCCTACGCAGCTTTGGAATCAACAGCAGCTCAATACCATTTGTTGTTTTTTTTACAATATGTCTGTGTTGTTGTGTTTACCCTGAGAGTTGTGCGTTGATTCTAGAGTTGGTGTGTTAATATTGACAACAGGTGAGTTGATAACGGGGGGGTTGTGTGTTCAGATTAGTGTTGGTATGTTTATATAGGGGTTTGTGTGTTCAGATTGACTGGAGGTGTGTGCATGCAATAGTCGCTGTGTTGCGAGAGTTGTGCGATAATATCAAGTAGAGCTTTGTATTGAACTTCGTTTTGTTCCTTTGTGGCACCGATGAAAATAAACATGCTTTGTCTTTTCGGTTTGTTTTGGTAGAGATGCTTGATCAAAACTTAAAATGTGTGTTTTTCTGAGGAAAAACTGATGGTAAACATCGGATTTATTTCTCACTTGTTAGCAACCGTTCTTTTGTACAGGATTTTTTTTATTTTCTGTACAATAGGAGCTTGTATTGAATATGTACCAAAGCTGAAGACTCTACTATAGTTGTACTGTTTTTTAATGTCATTTTTCTTTTTGTTAGAATTGATCTTATACAATTGGTTTTGAAAAAAGGAACAAAAATCTTCTTCCGATCCACAGCCTTCAGTGCGTTGATGTAAGAACTGGTGTGTCAATATTGAGACTGGGTTTGACTTCATCAGGATTTGTGTATTTATATTGAAAGTAGGTGTTTTCAATAATAAGTAAGTAAGTTATTTTTATTTGTATAGCGCTTTTCCAGACCAGGGTCAAAAAGTGCTTAAACAATCAAAACAATATTCAATAAAGTATATACTTTAAAAGGTCAAGATAAAACTGAGAACACAACAGGAGTTCCAGAAAATCAAGGAAAAGCCTGAACAAATAAAAATGTCTTAAGATGTTTCTTGAAGGAGTCAGTAGATCATCAAACACAGAGGGAGAGGAAGATGGTTCCAAAGCTTAGGAGCAACAGCCTGGAAGGATTTCTCTCCTCTGGTCCTGAACCGTGTGCGTGGAACCATCAGTAGATTCTGATCCACAGACCTCAGAGCCCGAGCTGGGGTGTAAGTCTGGATCAGATCAGTGATGTAAGGAGGAGTCTGACCATGAATAGATCTGAAAGTAAGAACCAGAATTTGGTTGATCCTGAAAGAAACTGGAAGCCAGTGAAGAGTTTTAAGGATCGGAGAAATGTGAGTTCTTCTACTAGAGCGGGGCAGAATTCTCGCTGCAGAGTTCTGAATCAACTGCAGGAGAGACAGATCCTTCTTGTTAAGACATGAAAACAAACTGTTACAATATTCCAGACGAGAAGACACAAACACAT
>JACEEU010001000.1:0-22111 GCA_016630915.1 Callionymus lyra
ATGACTGAGGACGAGAGGATACAGTGGACTCCACCAGCTCCAGACAAGGTTCGATCAGTCGCCAAGAGCTTATCAATTATCAAACATTCAACTATAGACTTTATATATTAGGGCTCTAAGGAAATATTGATAAACTTAAATTTTTTTTTTTTTTATACAAAACTATTTAGATATTCAGCAGAACTGTATCAATTACTTATATAAACGTAACAATTCCCCTGTATCGTGATATGCATCTTTCTTACCAAAAAGTTGTTTATATTTCCATAAATTAACTTTAATTTTAAATAATTATTTTATTATTTACAATTAACATTATATTTACGCAGCAATAATCTATAACTTTCTGTTTCTATTAAAAAAAATGTAGTATAATTTTTTAGATACTTTTGAACATGGAGAGAATCGTCTTGTTTACTCAAGAGAGGATCATCTTGTTCTTTCTCTTTATTTCTCTTTGTTCTTGTTCTTATTTTATTTACTGTATATATATATATCATTTTTTTTATGAATAATTGCTGTATTGCTGTGGCTAATTGGACAAAAAACAATCAATAAAGTTCTACCTAACATAACCTAATTTGTTCAAGATCCCAGCAATGACTGAGGACGAGAGGATACAGTGGACTCCACCAGCTCCAGACAAGGTTCAATCAGTCGCCAAGAGCTTATCAATTATCAAACATTCAACTATAGACTTTATATATTAGGGCTCTAAGGAAATATTGATAAACTTAAAAATAACTTTTTTTTATACGAAACTATTTAGATATTCAGCAGAACTGTATCAATTACTTATATAAACGTAACAATTCCCCTGTATCGTGATATGAATCTTTCTTACCAAAAAGTTGTTTATATTTCCATAAATTAACTTTAATTTTAAATAATTATTTTATTATTTACAATTAACAGCAATAATCTATAACTTTCTGTTTCTATTTTTAAAAAATGTAGTATAATTTTTTAGATACTTTTGAACATGGAGAGAATCGTCTTGTTTACTCAAGAGAGGATCATCTTGTTCTTTCTCTTTATTTCTCTTTGTTCTTGTTCTTAATTTATTTATATATATATCATTTTTTTTATGAATAATTACTGTATTGCTGTGGCTAATTGGACAAAAAACAATCAATAAAGTTCTACCTAACATAACCTAATTTGTTCAAGATCCCAGCAATGACTGAGGACGAGAGGATACAGTGGACTCCACCAGCTCCAGACATGGATAAGAGCTTATCAATTATCATTAACATACAACTATATACTTTATATAATAGGGCTCTAAGGCAATATTGATACACTTAAAAATAAAACAAAAAAGTTACGAAACTATTTATATATTCAGCAGCACTGTATCAACTACTATATGTATCGTATCGCCAGATTCTTTCCGATACACAGCCCTTTATAATACAACGTTAAGAAGTAAAACACTCCTGAACGGATTCTACCATCGATTATTGTCAAAATGAATTCTTTACCGCGCGAGCTCTGGTGAAAAATCTCCGACCAGAGTTTCCAAAAGTGCCAAAGCAAACAAACACTACCTCGACGAACGTGACACTCGATGGGAGGAAAATTGTCGAACAAATGAGGCTTGAATCCACAAAAAAACCAGCGTGTGCGTCATGAGATGATAGAAGATTTCTTCGACTTTCCACGTCATGGCGTCTGATTGGACGCTTGTGTTGATGGAGATGAAACGGAGCAGAGAGCTTAATTGCGAGGATTATTAAATCCTCGTCACATCCAGTTGCCGCGTAAATTGAGCGAAGAGATTCCTTCGACTGTTCATGACTTCAGCTTCAGGGTCACGTCGAGGCTACAAAGAACCGGAGGGAGAACGTCAGTCTTTTGCTGGTGAACCTTGAAGTTCTCGTGGAGGAACGTTCTTGTTTGGCTTCTGGTGCACGAACTCTATGGAAGTATGTCAGTGTCATGAGAATATTGAAAGATTGAATTGTTTTTTATTGTGATAATTCATTATTAACATACATTACATATAGTTTGATATTCCAATTCCAAAAAAAGTATGTACTTTTTTGAGTATTGATTTGATCATTTAAGCGCTTTGTGACCCTGGTCTGGAAAAGCACTATATAAATAAAAATTACTTACTTACTTAATTACCTCCAAAATCAATATTCTAGAAAACACATATTAAAACATTGGTCAAATAGTGCCACCAGAAAATGATGTATTTAAATAAATGTAATATGTCGATGCCAAAGTTTAAGAAAAGTTTACAGTTGAGATGTTAAAAATAACCTTTCAATATCCCATAAACGTTAAAATAAATGGCTAAAATAAGTCATATTTCTGTCTTGACAAAATGGGTCTTTTGTCATTTTATGTCGTTTAGGTTTCTCTCGGTAAGAGTCTTGAATGTTTTTATTGGATTGGATCAAGTCAAATGAAATGAGCTCCATGGCAGAGGTATGTCCCGTGTCAGTGCTTCACTAGTTCAAGTGTTTTCCTGCACACTTATTGTGTACACTTGATAGTTAAAAAAGTGTTTTACCGTTCGAACCAATTCATGGATTTACTTTTCACATCATAAGGAGTTTATTTGAAGCACTTATAAAAGTCGCACTTCTCTGAAACGTCAAAACTGTGAGGAATATCATAATATTAGGGTTGATATTGGTACGAACAGAAACGCCTTCGATGACTTCACGACCAGGACGAGCCAGACGCACTAAGTGAGTGAAAAGAGTGTTGTTTACGAGCTCTGGTGTTTGCAAAAACACACACACGATAAATCAGCTTTTTTCTGTCTCCTGTTCCCACTCCAACCTGGCAGCGCTACTGTCACGTATACATTTTTTAAGATGCATGATTTTCCTCAACAGGCGCATTAATGGAAAAATATCCCAAATTGGCACGACGGTAACAAAAACAGCTCGCTTGCATTGTTGAAAGAAAAAATCATTTGGAAACATCAAACCGGTGCAGAACGGGTCATTTACTTTTTATTCTAAGTTGGAAAAATGGACGGGATTTGAGTAGGAACGCTGCTGTTCTGTGGTTTTAAATCACGGATCCGGAGCTTCATGAAGCGAGTGCACTGACTTCACTTTCATTGAAATGAAGAAGAAGTCTTCAAGACCAGGAAATAACAAGGACCATTTACATGCAACAATTTTCAAGTTTGAAACTAATCGTTTATTTTGTAATTTACTTTTCTTCCTGTCGTTTGTTTACATCATCTGTTTATATTTAACAAAACAGTCAATGATTCAACATCCCAACATATCAGAAGATACGATGCTTTTCTTCGTCTATTTTTCAGGAAGGTTTTAAACTAAATTAGTTTCAGTTTCAATGTTAGTCAAGTTACAGACTTTTAAAGTCACAAGTCCTTGTTTCATGTCATTCTTCTGTCGTGATCGGATGAAAAATGTCTCTCGTACCCTTTTGAGTCCATGTCAAGCATGTTCAAGGGACAGTAAAATATTATTACATATATTAGAAGACATATGGCCTTTGCATTTGTCATTTAAAATATTTTCAATACTTTTTTAATGAAGTAAAGTAGAACTCTTTGACAGACCAAAAAAAATTGGACCATTCAGATATAATATTTTTTGTATTATTGTGGTACTAGTTTAACAATGTGGTGATAAAGAGTACTTCATGACATTTGTTTCTATAATTTAACTGCTTAACTAAGTTATAATGATTCTACCTTTTAGAGTTTATAATACAGTAATTTATATATGTTCATTTGAAAAGTCATTTTCTCTGAATTATGACATATACTTAACGTATTTGTTTTAAACTCAAGATCAAATCTTTGATATTAGAAACCTTCATTTACGTTGAAATCTGAATTTAGTTCTAGTTTTTCCAACTTTTCAATGTATAAAAATGATTAATTGTAATTAAAATATCGACCTGGTTCTCTTGCGTATCTTAAATAGTTATAGGTACTTAAACGTAAATAGCCCAATGTAAAGCGAGTAGCACTGAAGGAAAGAAAGAGGGATGGATGGATGATTAGATGAAGAGCTGGATTGATAGATAGATGGATGGATGGATGGATGGATGATTAGATGAAGAGCTGGATTGATGGATGGATGGATGGATGGACGGATATATGAAAAGAATGATGGATGGATGGATGGATGGATGGATGGATGGATGGATGGATGGATGGATGGATGGATGGATGGATGGATGGATGGATGGATGGATGGATGGATGGATGGATGGATGGATGGATGGATGGACGGATATATGAAAAGAATGATGGATGGATGGATGGACGGATGAATAGCTGGAAAGATGGATGGATGGATGGATGGATGGATGGATGGATGGATGGATGGATGGATGGATGGATGGATGGATGGATGGATGGATGGATGGATGGATGGATGGATGGATGGATGGATGGATGGATGGATGGATGGATGGATGGATGGATAAATAGATGGATGGATGAATAGATAGCTGGATGGAAAGATGAATAGATGGATGGATGGATGGATGGATGGATGGATGGATGGATGGATGGATGGATGGATGGATGGATGGATGGATGGATGGATGGATGGATGGATGGATGGATGGATGGATGGATGGATGGATAGAGAGATGGATGGATGATAGAGAGATAGATGGATGGATAGAGAGATGGATGGATGGATAGAGAGATAGATGGATGGATAGAGAGATGGATGGATGGATAGAGAGATGGATGGATGGATAGAGAGATAGATGGATGGATAGAGAGATGGATGGATGGATGGATAGAGAGATGGATGGATGGATAGAGAGATAGATGGATGGATAGAGAGATGGATGGATGGATAGAGAGATAGATGGATGGATAGAGAGATGGATGGATGGATAGAGAGATAGATGCAAAGATAGAAAGATCTTCTGCAAACACCCTGGAAACTCATCACCATCCAGACCAGGCCAGTGGCTCTCGAGGGAAAAGAGAGGAAAAGCCGAAGCACATGAGAAGAGAGAAAGAACGAGTGTGTGGAAAAGGTAAAAAAGAGGACAGCGAGGGGACTCGGCAGATGTTCAACAATTCATACCTGCAGATTCACTTCCCTCTTCATCCTCCACTCCAACCCCCGAGTCGCTCGTCTTCAGGATCGAACGACGGAGAAAGAAAATGTAAAAAAGAAGGTGAAAGTGACGTGAGGTCGTCGTTTCAAAGAGTCGAACTGAGACGTATATGATTATCAAAGAGTCGAACTGAGACGTATATGATTATCAAAGAGTCGAACTGAGACGTATATGATTTTCAAAGAGTCGAACTGAGACGTATATGATTATCAAAGAGTCGAACTGAGACGTATATGATTTTCAAAGAGTCGAACTGAGACGTATATGATTTTCAAAGAGTCGAACTGAGACGTATATGATTATCAAAGAGTCGAACTGAGACGTATATGATTATCAAAGAGTCGAACTGAGACGTATATGATTATCAAAACGAGGCGTATATGATTTTCAAAAAGTCGAACTGAGACGTATATGATTTTCAAAGAGTCGAACTGAGACGTATATGATTTTCAAAGAGTCGAACTGAGACGTATATGATTTTCAAAGAGTCGAACTGAGACGTATATGATTTTCAAAGAGTCGAACTGAGACGTATATGATTTTCAAAGAGTCGAACTGAGATGTATATGATTTTCAAAGAGTCGAACTGAGACGTATATGATTTTCAAAGAGTCGAACTGAGACGTATATGATTTTCAAAGAGTCGAACTGAGACGTATATGATTTCAAAAAGTAACTAAAGAGTCGAACTGAGACGTATATGATTATCAAAGAGTCGAACTGAGACGTATATGATTTTCAAAAGAAACTGAGACGTATATGATTTTCAAAGAGTCGAACTGAGACGTATATGATTTTCAAAGAGTCGAACTGAGACGTATATGATTTTCAAAGAGTCGAACTGAGACGTATATGATTTATCAAAGAGTCAATGAGAGGATTTCAAAGAGTGAACTGAGACGTATATGATTATCAAAGAGTCGAACTGAGACGTATATGATTTTCAAAGTGCGAACTGAGACGTATATGATTATCAAAGAGTCGAACTGAGACGTATATGATTATCAAAGAGTCGAACTGAGACGTATATGATTTTCAAAGAGTCGAACTGAGACGTATATTGATTTTCAAAGAGTCGAACTGAGACGTATATGATTTTCAAAGAGTCGAACTGAGACGTATATGATTTTCAAAGAGTCGAACTGAGACGTATATGATTATCAAAGAGTCGAACTGAGACGTATATGATTTTCAAAGAGTCGAACTGAGACGTATATGATTATCAAAGAGTCGAACTGAGACGTATATGATTTTCAAAGAGTCGAACTGAGACGTATATGATTTTCAAAGAGTCGAACTGAGACGTATATGATTATCAAAGAGTCGAACTGAGACGTATATGATTTTCAAAGAGTCGAACTGAGATGTATATGATTATCAAAGAGTCGAACTGAGACGTATATGATTATCAAAGAGTCGAACTGAGACGTATATGATTTTCAAAGAGTCGAACTGAGACGTATATGATTTTCAAAGAGTCGAACTGAGACGTATATGATTATCAAAGAGTCGAACTGAGACGTATATGATTATCAAAGAGTCGAACTGAGACGTATATGATTATCAAAGAGTCGAACTGAGACGTATATGATTTTCAAAGAGTCGAACTGAGACGTATATGATTTTCAAAGAGTCGAACTGAGACGTATATGATTTTCAAAGAGTCGAACTGAGACGTATATGATTTTCAAAGAGTCGAACTGAGACGTATATGATTATCAAAGAGTCAAAGAGACGTATATGATTATCAAAGAGTCGAACTGAGACGTATATGATTTTCAAAGAGTCGAACTGAGATGTATATGATTATCAAAGAGTCGAACTGAGACGTATTATGATTTTCAAAGAGTCGAACTGAGACGTATATGATTTTCAAAGAGTCGAACTGAGACGTATATGATTATCAAAGAGTCGAACTGAGACGTATATGATTTTCAAAGAGTCGAACTGAGACGTATATGATTTTCAAAGAGTCGAACTGAGACGTATATGATTATCAAAGAGTCGAACTGAGACGTATATGATTTTCAAAGAGTCGAACTGAGACGTATATGATTATCAAAGAGTCGAACTGAGACGTATATGATTATCAAAGAGTCGAACTGAGACGTATATGATTTTCAAAGAGTCGAACTGAGACGTATATGATTATCAAAGAGTCGAACTGAGACGTATATGATTTTCAAAGAGTCGAACTGAGACGTATATGATTTTCAAAGAGTCGAACTGAGACGTATATGATTATCAAAGAGTCGAACTGAGACGTATATGATTTTCAAAGAGTCGAACTGAGACGTATATGATTTTCAAAGAGTCGAACTGAGACGTATATGATTATCAAAGAGTCGAACTGAGACGTATATGATTTTCAAAGAGTCGAACTGAGACGTATATGATTATCAAAGAGTCGAACTGAGACGTATATGATTTTCAAAGAGTCGAACTGAGACGTATATGATTTTCAAAGAGTCGAACTGAGACGTATATGATTTTCAAAGAGTCGAACTGAGACGTATATGATTTTCAAAGAGTCGAACTGAGAGTATATGATTATCAAAGAGTCGAACTGAGACGTATATGATTTTCAAAGAGTCGAACTGAGACGTATATGATTTTCAAAGAGTCGAACTGAGACGTATATGATTATCAAAGAGTCGAACTGAGACGTATATGATTTTCAAAGAGTCGAACTGAGACGTATATGATTTTCAAAGAGTCGAACTGAGACGTATATGATTTTCAAAGAGTCGAACTGAGACGTATATGATTAATGATTTTCAAAGAGTCGAACTGAGACGTATATGATTTTCAAAGAGTCGAACTGAGACGTATATGATTTTCAAAGAGTCGAACTGAGACGTATATGATTTTCAAAGAGTCGAACTGAGACGTATATGATTTTCAAAGAGTCGAACTGAGACGTATATGATTTTCAAAGAGTCGAACTGAGACGTATATGATTTTCAAAGAGTCGAACTGAGACGTATATGATTTTCAAAGAGTCGAACTGAGACGTATATGATTTTCAAAGAGTCGAACTGAGACGTATATGATTTTCAAAGAGTCGAACTGGGACGTATATGTTTTCAAAGAGTCGAACTGAGACGTATATGATTTTCAAAGAGTCGAACTGAGACGTATATGATTTTCAAAGAGTCGAACTGAGACGTATATGATTTTCAAAGAGTCGAACTGAGACGTATATGATTTTCAAAGAGTCGAACTGAGACGTATATGATTTTCAAAGAGTCGAACTGAGACGTATATGATTTTCAAAGCGAACTGAGACGTATATGATTTTCAAAGAGTCGAACTGAGACGTATATGATTTTCAAAGAGTCGAACTGAGACGTATATGATTTTCAAAGAGTCGAACTGAGACGTATATGATTTTCAAAGAGTCGAACTGAGACGTATATGATTTTCAAAGAGTCGAACTGGAGACGTATATGATTATCAAAGAGTCGAACTGAGACGTATATGATTATCAAAGAGTCGAACTGAGACGTATATGATTTTCAAAGAGTCGAACTGAGACGTATATGATTATCAAAGAGTCGAACTGAGACGTATATGATTTTCAAAGAGTCGAACTGAGACGTATATGATTTTCAAAGAGTCGAACTGAGACGTATATGATTTTCAAAGAGTCGAACTGAGACGTATATGATTATCAAAGAGTCGAACTGAGACGTATATGATTATCAAAGAGTCGAACTGAGACGTATATGATTATCAAAGAGTCGAACTGAGACGTATATGATTATCAAAGAATCGAACTGAGACGTATATGATTTTCAAAGAGTCGAACTGAGACGTATATGATTTTCAAAGAGTCGAACTGAGACGTATATGATTATCAAAGAATCGAACTGAGACGTATATGATTATCAAAGAGTCGAACTGAGACGTATATGAAATCACTTTATTTTCAGAATATACAAAAACAACTTATTTCTTCCAGCATAAAATATCAAAAAAACCAAAACACTCCAGCATTTAGTTCTTTGCTCGTCCAAAAGAGAGAGAGTCTGTGGTACTGAGATACGTCAGGAATGTTATGTTAAATAACATGTTCTCATTATATAAAGTTATGTCACATAAATACATATTTATATTACAGTTAAGACATTAATAACAACAGCTCTGGATGAATACAAATGTGCCATAAATCCCTCTGTGATGGTTTCAGCTTCACTTTGACGGGTCGGATGCGAAGGTGGGAAACAAAAGTTCTCCAGAGGAAGATATTTATGGAAGGAAAGGAAAAAAAAGAAGAGAATCTGATGAAAAGTCTTCAAGTTTAAAAGTAAAAAATAGGAAACGTCACAGCGACTCGTCACGTTGTTAACTTCTGATGGCGGTTTTTCGGTCTCTGTCTTTGTTCTGCGAAAGAAGAAAAGGTTTGGTTAAGATTTGGATTAAAAGCTTGTTTTTCTTCTTGTGTGAAGCAAGAACTCAAAGTAAACTCAAACAAACAGGAAATATTACTTAATACTGTAAAGATATAGTAAAATAAATGTTTGTTTCATGTCTTGATGGTCGAGTGTATGAACCTCCCTGCTGGTGACTGAGGTCCTCGGTTCAAAACTTAAGTTTCTCTCTTCGTGTAGATATGGTTGGTGTGTAGTCTGTGGACAAGTTCTCTTTTATCTCTTCCATTCTTTCTTTTATTCCTCTTTTTCTACCATATTTCCCCGTTCATTTCAATGTGGAAACTTTTCAACTCAACTTTCAACTCCTTCCACTGTAACCTATTACTTACACTACTACTTCTACTACTACTACTTCTAGTAATTCCACTACTACTTCCACAACAGCTAATTCCACGACTACTTCCACTACTACTAATTCCACGACTACTTCCAATACTACTAATTCCACTACTACTTCCACTACTACTACTTCCACTAATACTACTTCCACAACTACTACTTCAACTACTACTTCCACAACTACTTCCACAACTACTACTTCCACAACTACTTCCACAACTACTACTTCCACAACTACTTCCACAACTACTAATTCCACTACTACTTCCACTACTACTAATTCCACTACTACTTCCACAACTACTTCCACAACTACTACTTCCACAACTACTTCCACAACTACTAATTCCACTACTACTTCCACTACTACTAATTCCACTATTACTTCCATAACTACTTCCACAACTACTAATTCCACTACTACTTCCACTACTACTAATTCCACTATTACTTCCAAAACTACTTCAACAACTACTAATTCCACTACTACTTCCACTACTACTAATTCCACTACTACTTCCAAAACTACTTCCACAACTACTAATTCCACTACTACTTCCACTACTACTAATTCCACTATTACTTCCAAAACTACTTCCACAACTACTAATTCCACTACTACTAATTCCACTATTACTTCCAAAACTACTTCCACAACTACTAATTCCACTACTACTAATTCCACTATTACTTCCAAAACTACTTCCACAACTACTAATTCCACTACTACTAATTCCACTATTACTTCCAAAACGACTTCCACAACTACTAATTCCACCTATACTTCCACTACTACTAATTCCACTATTACTTCCAAAACTACTTCCACAACTACTAATTCCACTACTACTTCCACAACTAATTCAACTACTTCTTCCAGTACTTATTCCAGTACTACACTGCACTCTTTCTAGTTTGTTTTCGTGAACCCAAACTAGATGTTATAGCCAATAGATTCCTAATGCATTTTTGAATTTAACAAAGCAAATAATATGACTTTTCACTTTTATTGATCCTCATCGAAACAAGTCGACTTTGTGATTCTTATTCAACTTTATTAGTGTATTTTCATTTACAACCGATAACATGTGGGGCTGAAACAAAAGACGTGTCAAACTCATGACCTTGAACCACACACTACTGTTTAATTACCTTCAACCTTCTTCAGCTGACCACATGTTTATTTTTCAAAATAAAAGCTGCAAATAAATGGGTCACATATCATTTAATTTGCTACACTTTGCTCTTTAAATCTTCTATTTCTCCGCTGCTATGGCAGTCATTTTCCTCATTAAGTTGTTTGTGCTGCTGTTTTGCCAACTTTGTGATTCAGGAATGAATATAATTGAACAATCAGCTTAAATTTCTCTCCCCCTGAGGCTCTTATTTGTAACACAAGTGTTTCCTGCGCCAGGTTGTCTTGATTCACTTCACTCTTTAATAGTTTTTCACCCCAGAAGAAGTGAAGACTCGACAGAGTCGGGCCAAGAGTGGATGAATAATTGGTTTAATTTTTCACACAAAGCGGTTACAGAACTTGAATCCACTGTTGGGAGTTTAGCAACACTTTATTGTAACTGTGTTACTTTTCTTTTGGTTGTAACAAATTATTTAATAAAAAAAAAACCATAATGTATTTATTATTATTGCAATCGTTTTTTTTTAACTCTGAGCGCCAAGATTGTAGTTCCCGTTGTGGACTTGATGCTGACGTCACAGTCTCGAGACTAAAAGATCCTTCTTGTTTTTTTCCTCCTTTCAAAACCTTTAATTTTGTTGAAGAATGATTTTATTTTATTAAGTTATTTCATTTTTGTTCTTTACTTTTTACACTGGTCTGTGCAGTTGGCAAATTTGTCTTTTTCCGTTTGTTATGAAAAGTAACTTTCTCTAGTTACTTTTAAGTTAAACTTATTGAATCAAGGGTGTTGTTGTGATGTGTGACTCTATTGTATCATCAGTGTGTGTGTTGTTGTTATGTGTGACTCTATTGTATCATCAGTGTGTGTGTTGTTGTGATGTGTGACTCTATTGTATCATCAGTGTGTGTGTTGTTGTGATGTGTGACTCTATTGTATCATCAGTGTGTGTGTGTTGTTGTTATGTGTGACTCTATTGTATCATCAGTGTGTGTGTTGTTGTGATGTGTGACTCTATTGTATCATCAGTGTGTGTGTTGTTGTTATGTGTGACTCTATTGTATCATCAGTGTGTGTGTTGTTGTGATGTGTGACTCTATTGTATCATCAGTGTGTGTGTGTTGTTGTTATGTGTGACTCTATTGTATCATCAGTGTGTGTGTTGTTGTGATGTGTGACTCTATTGTATCATCAGGTGTGTGTGTTGTTGTTATGTGTGACTCTATTGTATCATCAGTGTGTGTGTTGTTGTGATGTGTGACTCTAGTGTATCATCAGTGTGTGTGTTGTTGTGATGTGTGACTCTATTGTATCATCAATGTGTGTGTTGTGATGTGTGACTCTATTGTATCATCAGTGTGTGTTTGTTGTTGTGATGTGTGACTCTATTGTATCATCAGTGTGTGTGTTGTTGTGATGTGTGACTCTATTGTATCATCAGTGTGTGTGTTGTTGTGATGTGTGACTCTATTGTATATCATCAGTGTGTGTGTGTTGTTGTGATGTGTGACTCTATTGTATCATCAGTGTGTGTGTTGTTGTGATGTGTGACTCTATTGTATCATCAGTGTGTGTGTTGTTGTGATGTGTGACTCTATTGTATCATCAGTGTCTGTGTGTTGTTGTGATGTGTGACTCTATTGTATCATCATGTGTGTTTGTTGTTGTGATGTGTGACTCTATTGTATCATCAGTGTGTGTGTGTTGTTGTGATGTGTGACTCTATTGTATCATCAGTGTGTGTGCTGTTGTGATGTGTGACTCTATTGTATCATCAGTGTGTGTTGTTGTGATGTGTGACTATATTGTATCATCAGTGTGTGTGTTGTGATGTGTGACTCTATTGTATCATCAGTTTGTATGTTGTTGTGATGTGTGACTCTATTGTATCATCAGTGTGTGTTTGTTGTTGTGATGTGTGACTCTATTGTATCATCAGTGTGTGTGTGTTGTTGTGATGTGTGACTTTATTGTATCATCAGTGTGTGTGTTGTTGTGATGTGTGACTCTATTGTATCATCAGTGTGTGTGTTGTTGTGATGTGTGACTCTATTGTATCATCAGTGTGTGTGTGTTGTTGTGATGTGTGACTCTATTGTATCATCAGTGTGTGTGTTGTTGTGATGTGTGACTCTATTGTATCATCAGTGTGTGTGTTGTTGTGATGTGTGACTCTATTGTATCATCAGTGTGTGTGTGTTGTTGTGATGTGTGACTCTATTGTATCATCAGTGTGTGTTTGTTGTTGTGATGTGTGACTCTAGTGTATCATCAGTGTGTGTGTTGTTGTGATGTGTGACTCTATTGTATCATCAGTGTGTGTGTGTTGTTGTGATGTGTGACTCTATTGTATCATCAGTGTGTGTGTGTTGTTGTGATGTGTGACTCTATTGTATCATCAGTGTGTGTGTGTTGTTGTGATGTGTGACTCTATTGTATCATCAATGTGTGTGTTGTTGTGATGTGTGACTCTATTGTATCATCAGTGTGTGTGTGTTGTTGTGATGTGTGACTCTATTGTATCATCAGTGTGTGTTTGTACAAAACTCTCTTTTCATTGAAATATTGACATAAGAAAATGATCTTAAGCTCCGCCCACTGAAAAACACTTTGTTGTTCTGGAGATTAAATCTTGTTTATCATAACCACACCCACTCTGCTGTGATTGGTCAAGTGCGTCATCAATTCCAGAAGTCTCCACCTCCAAGGGACTCATTGTACAAATAAAGCGTGATCACAGCTGGAGGAGGAGTGAAGCCATTACTACGTCATCATGGACTCTCGTAACCTCTCGTTCGCCCAGATTTCAGAGCAACTTAATAAAGTAATGAGTGTAAAACATGGTCCTGATGAGAAGTTACTGCGTCATGGAGAGAAGAACATTTACTACAACATATCAATTCATATTTGATGTGATTTAGCTAGAAATATGTCTTAAATAAATGTCATGACTCCTTTATCAGATTCATGATCCCTCTAATCCTCGGTGATCTCCGGCACCGTGAGTCATGATGTGGCTTCACGCTGAGATCTTTCAAGTGACATCATCAGCTGATACCCGTGACAGCCGTGCTTCTCATCGCTGGTATCAGAGGCGCCGTGATTTGCTGGCCCGGTGGACCAAAACCTTCTCTATCTGGCCAGGAAAATAACATCACATTTTCCCTCCTCACCTCAACCTCCGCTACCATTCGCTGTTCAGGGATCAGTGTGGGATTTATGGAGCAGACCAGTGAGTGATGTGCAACACATGTCAGCCTCCCTCGGAAGGATTCGCTCAGTCGTCCTGACATGTGAGCTTTTTTCAACCCGTGCTGTGTCTCAAATCACATACTTGTGTACTCAAAGTTAGTATTTTTAGTGCGTAAGTGCGTCTCAATTCTTAGTATGTAAATGTAGTGCTTCATACACACTAGATTGTCACTAAAACACCCACTGAGTATGGATCGATGGACACTTTCTACACTAAACGACTCCATCTTAGTGACGTTTTAAACAGAAGTTACGTTATATATTAATATATATATATATATATATATATATATATATATATATATTTATATACTTACAGGTGTATTTTCATCAGCAGCAGTAGAAGGATAAACAAGTCTTCGCTGCTGATACCAGCTTAAATATCTCGGGAATAAATCGATTCTGATATTTTTTCTTTATTTCTTCTTCCAAACTTGCAAAAAACATGCTGCCAGCAGGTGGCGCTAGTGTTTAAACAGCTGGTTGAAACCATCGTTAAATAGTAATAGAAGAAGAAGCTGTTGTGTCATTTCCTGTTAGTGTGTAGCAGCAGAGTTTGATTTGAGACATACTATCTGTGGAGAATTAGTTACTAGTTAGTATGTACACTATCCTGATGATACTAACTTCTAGTATACTAAGAGAAGTATGTGATTTGAGACATACTATCTGTGGAGAATTAGTTACTAGTTAGTATGTACACTATCCTGATGCATACTAACTTCTAGTATACTAAGAGAAGTATGTTTGAGACATACTATCTGTGGAGGATTAATTACTAGTTAGTACGTACACTATCCTGATGCATACTAACTTCTAGTATACTAAGAGAAGTATGTGATTTGAGACATACTATCTGTGGAGGATTAGTTACTAGTTAGTATGTACACTATCCTGATGCATACTAACTTCTAGTATACTAAGAGAAGTATGTGATTTGAGACATACTATCTGTGGAGAATTAGTTACTAGTTAGTACGTACACTATCCTGATGCATACTAACTTCTAGTATACTAAGAGAAGTATGTTTGAGACATACTATCTGTGGAGGATTAATTACTAGTTAGTACGTACACTATCCTGATGCATACTAACTTCTAGTATACTAAGAGAAGTATGTGATTTGAGACATACTATCTGTGGAGGATTAGTTACTAGTTAGTATGTACACTATCCTGATGCATACTAACTTCTAGTATACTAAGAGAAGTATGTGATTTGAGACATACTATCTGTGGAGAATTAGTTACTAGTTAGTACGTACACTATCCTGATGATACTAACTTCTAGTATACTAAGAGAAGTATGTGATTTGAGACTATCTGTGGAGGATTAGTTACTAGTTAGTACGTACACTATCCTGATGCATACTAACTTCTAGTATACTAAGAGAAGTATGTTTGAGACATACTATCTGTGGAGGATTAATTACTAGTTAGTACGTACACTATCCTGATGCATACTAACTTCTAGTATACTAAGAGAAGTATGTGATTTGAGACATACTATCTGTGGAGGATTAGTTACTAGTTAGTATGTACACTATCCTGATGCATACTAACTTCTAGTATACTAAGAGAAGTATGTGATTTGAGACATACTATCTGTGGAGAATTAGTTACTAGTTAGTACGTACACTATCCTGATGCATACTAACTTCTAGTATACTAAGAGAAGTATGTTTGAGACATACTATCTGTGGAGGATTAATTACTAGTTAGTACGTACACTATCCTGATGCATACTAACTTCTAGTATACTAAGAGAAGTATGTGATTTGAGACATACTATCTGTGGAGGATTAGTTACTAGTTAGTATGTACACTATCCTGATGCATACTAACTTCTAGTATACTAAGAGAAGTATGTGATTTGAGACATACTATCTGTGGAGAATTAGTTACTAGTTAGTACGTACACTATCCTGATGATACTAACTTCTAGTATACTAAGAGAAGTATGTGATTTGAGACTATCTGTGGAGGATTAGTTACTAGTTAGTACGTACACTATCCTGATGCATACTAACTTCTAGTATACTAAGAGAAGTATGTTTGAGACATACTATCTGTGGAGGATTAATTACTAGTTAGTACGTACACTATCCTGATGCATACTAACTTCTAGTATACTAAGAGAAGTATGTGATTTGAGACATACTATCTGTGGAGAATTAGTTTCTAGTTAGTACGTACACTATCCTGATGCATACTAACTTCTAGTATACTAAGAGAAGTATGTGATTTGAGACATACTATCTGTGGAGGATTAGTTACTAGTTAGTACGTACACTATCCTGATGCATACTAACTTCTAGTATACTAAGAGAAGTATGTGATTTGAGACATACTATCTGTGGAGGATTAGTTACTAGTTAGTACGTACACTATCCTGATGCATACTAACTTCTAGTATACTAAGAGAAGTATGTGATTTGAAACATACTATCTGTGGAGGATTAGTTACTAGTTAGTACGTACACTATCCTGATGCATACTAACTTCTAGTATACTAAGAGAAGTATGCGATTTGAGACATACTATCTATGGAGAACTAGTTACTAGTTAGTACGTACACTATCCTGATGCATACTAACTTCTAGTATACTAAGAGAAGTATGTGATTTGAGACATACTATCTGTGGAGGATTAGTTACTAGTTAGTATGTACACTATCTTGATGCATACTAACTTCTAGTATACTAAGAGAAGTATGTGATTTGAGACATACTATCTATGGAGAACTAGTTACTAGTTAGTACGTACACTATCCTGATGCATACTAACTTCTAGTATACTAAGAGAAGTATGTGATTTGAGACACAGCACCAGTTTGTTGTCACCTGCAGATAAACATGGCTTCACGTGACTACAGGTCTGGTCCTGGTGGTAAAAGAACCCGAGCAGTGAGTCCTCTGGTGAGTCTTCTCTCGTATCCTCTCGCCCACTCTCACCTTCCTCCCATCAGCCCGACACCTGTTCCACATTTCCTCCCAGACGCGGCTCAAAAGTGTAGGTGTAGGAAAAAATCTTTGACTGATAAAGGTGGGTTGATATTTTGGAAGAGGTATCCAGAGGTAATGAGAGCGTGAGATCATAGGATTTGGACCGAGATCCCGGGTCCTCCCACAGAACCAGACCCGGGTCGGAGGAGAAACCGTTCTTGTCGATCTTTCCTCCAGCTGGACAGAGAGGCCGGGATTGGTTATTACTTTGCTATTACCTCGACATGCTTTTGCACTTATAAGATTTTCGCTGCCTCGGCCAAGACGGTTATGTTTTCGTTGTTTGTTTGTTCACACTTTCATTTGTTTCTGTCGATTTAAGTTGGCGAGGAATTCAAATGATTACCGTATATTTCTGTAGGTGACGCTCAAATCCTTTTTCCATCCTTTATCATTTTCTCAAAAGTCCACAAACCGCTTTGTATTAATCATGTTTGTACTTATTGACCTCCAACCAATTTTACGTGGTCAAAAATGTCATGTATGAAAATAGAATCGTTCATTAACACTTTGTGCCTCAAAGTTCCGATTTTACGGTCTAATATTTGAGTGTTTTTCTGCTTTTATAAGAATCAATTTTCAAAGATTCAAAAGGAGCTGCATAGAAATACGAATCTCTTAGTTTAACTTAAGAAAAAAAGAAGGTAGTGTGTAAATCTTTTGTAAGAGAAAATATAAATGAGTGAAATACACAGAAGTTTTCATTAAGACAGTCTATGGATAATTATCTTTGTTAATTACTGCATCTAAATCCGATGTACTCAATCATACTGTACAAGAGGCCAAAATCTTTTACAAATTAAATTGAAGGCCGAAAAAACAAAAAAAACCATGTATATATTTATATGACTTTCTTTTACAGGAAAGTCTGACAGTGATGTTGTCTTTTCATTCCCAGATGTGTGTGTTGATCCTAATTTTGTGTTTCCTCAAACGCTCCCAACTCATATTTATCCTACATTAGGTTAAATCTATTTGAAGTCTACGTGGATTTTTTTATAGACAATATTAGATCCTAAGATTGATGTAAACACTGATATTTTAATAGATCAACCACTTGACCATTAATCTACTTTGATTTTAACCATTGAAAGACCACATTATAATGACCAGAGCCTTAAGTTTGTTATTTTATGAAAAAAACCTTTATAAACAAATTTATATAAGGAATGGATGAACACAAATAAAAAAAACAAAAAAGCTTTAAGAGCTCAGTAGGTAAAGTTGTTACTTGAGGTCGAAGAAGTTTCAGTTTCTAACCAAGCTATGGATGGATTTTTAGTTGTGTTGCATTTACGATAGTTCAAAGTTTAAAAAAATAATTTTCTACTCACCCTCATGTTGATTAATGTTGGGTTTATTGTGAGTAATCTGTCCTTCTTAGAGTTCTAGACAAAAATGTTTGTTCATTTTAATGTAGCGACTGGAGCTCAGTTGTCTTCGTCTTCATCTTCGTCCAAAAAGACACTTAAAAACATCCAAATACCTTCATATACTGCTCGACTGTAACATCCCTTTATTTCAGGCTAGTTTTAGCAGAAGCTACGACGCTACTCATGCTACATCTCACGATATCGAGATTTCGTTGATAATTCCAATGTCGGGGCTTCAATACAAGATGGAGTTTACAGTATAGTAAAGTATTTTGATGTTTTTAAGTGTCTTTTTGGACATCCAATCGCTACATTAAAAAGAACAAACATGTTTCTTGTCTCTTAAAAGGAACAGATTACTCTGAAAATAATCCCAACATTAGTCAACATGGGGGTGAGTAGAACATAAGTGAAGTTGGAATTTCGGGTGAACTATCACTTGAATCCTGATTGGTCTTGACGGTGGGACGGTGCGTTACTGCCCACGACTCTGTAAAAACGCCTCTGCTGAGAGCGTGAAGGTAAATGAAAGAGTTGCATTAGAAGCAGCAGTCCTGGCTGTCACTGCTGTTCTCCGAAAACCTTTCGCTTAAACCGATGCCAGAGCGACTTATTACACATGGTCCGGGGTGACGTAAGTGTCGCTCTGCCACTAAAAGGAATTAAAAAGTAATGATGCAGACGAAGGTGTCAGGCTGTTTGATGAGAGGCTTGAAAAAAAAAAAAAACGCTCCAGTCCGAGTCGTTCAGTCTAAACAGTCGAGGGAAGCTTCAGTCATAACACGGACCCAACACTAATATGACGGGGTCGGGTTTAAAGACGCCCCGCGGGCCTCCCTCCGGGCTGATTTGTCCGTCACTAATAAGATTACCTCCAGGAGTTTATTTTAGATTCGGCGAGACGATAACACCATCGCTGGAGAAATATTATTGTTTTCCTCCAGTGACAGAAGCCTTTTTTCTAAAGACCGTCTCGAACCCAGATTTAGATTTTCCTGCGTTCTAATAACTGTATTTTCCAAGCACTCCCCGTCTTTCCTCGAGTGTTAATCTGGTCTGTCAAGTCTAAACATCTAATTTGGTTTCAAGCGGCATGACGAGAGGAATGACTCGCTGGAAACAGAATGATTCCACTGGTGTAATGGTCCACGGATGGTTGGGCCGGATCGGCACCGGGGCGCTAAATGAAATGGAGGACGTATAGTTTCATCAATTCGCCAACGATGTGGCGCCAGCGTCTTACAATACTTAATACACGTCGTAATGACCATCGTAAATAATTATCGACGACACATACGTTGAAACGGTAATAAATATCACGTCGTCCAGACATTCAAATGAAGCTCGCGCTCAACATGCCACAGTCTGCCATTTTGTGGCTTGGAAACACCAGACGTGTACTTTTTGTTCATTGTGGTTTCATCACGGTGACTGCCTTAAAAAACTTGACTTTTTTTTCTTAGACTCACACGAGCCGACCACACTCAATAATAATTGCCCGGGTTTTTATAACCTGTTATAATGATGCTAGAACACGCCGCGTGTCATTTTTCACTCATCTTGGATGACTCAACTCTGCCATATTACACGTTTAATGGCTGCACCTTGCATCAGCAAACTCCTGTTAAATATACGTCTCTTCAAATTCAGTGGGTAAAGTTTTTGTTTTTTCATCTTGGCAGAGTTGTTAGAAAAACAGCTTTGAGTAAAATAATCAGGTTTTATTGGAGGATGGACCTTCTATCGGTTTCTCAAAAGAGTTCAAGCTCAAGGCTAATGAAACTCAGAATATCACGGATTTAAGTTGGAAAGATTATCTTAACACGCCTATTGTATTTGTTGCATTATAAAAAACTTATGGATTTATTCATATATATATATATATATAAATACTGCACTGATGCCGCTGATCTTAACTATTGATTTACAGTCAACGGTAAAGTTATGTTGTATTTGACATGATCCCAACACCAACTTTACAACAACAATACAAGCGTTTCCGGTTCACATGGATAACTACGATATGACGTCTCAAGTTAGTCATAAATGGAGGTTTAGTTGGAAGCACCAATGAATGGCTGTCGCTGTAAGATGATGGTTATTATTTTGCGTCTTCATTATAGAGTTTCAAGATATCATTGAAAGATGTATAGCTTTATTCAGTTTTATTTCCAATGTTCTTGTTGCTATTTACAATAAACTCTCCAATAATTCAATGTTTTCAAATGAAAAAGTGGGTCATATTCAGCCTGCCAAATACATTTGTTTGCTTGTTGGTACAATGACTTTGATTTAAAGTACATCAGAAACTGTTTCTCTTCCCATGCATGTCTGTATCATAACCAAGGAAAACACATTATAAATCCCTTAATTTTCCCAATATATGAAGAATAAATCTTATATCTTATCTTGTAAATAGCACTTAATAAAGTTCTATAAATCTGAAAAATAACCAAAATAACTGATTCAGAATGGAGGGAAATTGATGAAAGATAGTGAAGCATCTTCATTCCAACCTGTTCAAGGAGTGTTAGTTTTGGAATTATAAACAAATATGGATTATATTTGACTTTAAAACTTTGGGTTTGATTGAGTCTGCGACCACTGACTTGACTGATGTCACAGTTGATCACTTTGTACATCCTTCGACATGTCAACAGCAGTAAAATATATACAGTATATACAGAGAGTCAAGGCGGTCGTTTCTACTTCATTGTGTTCCTACTTTTTTATATACACTTTCTGATTGTGATGATTCTTTTGGGACTGAGGCTGTTCATGCTATGTGCTTCAACATAGACAGACATGTGTAAAGAAGGTAGATTTATATTTATTGTTGATAGTACTGGAGGTACGCAAAAAAAACCTCTACTACTACTCTCTAGTTTCATGTTTTTCTGCTGAAAGTACAAAGAACAGTCTCAACGTTAACGAATGTTTATTATGACGGATGCTAATGTCAGGTGTGTTTTCGTTCCAGCGAAGACAGACGCACAAACCGGCGCAGGGTCGTCGAAGCTAACGTCGACCAGGAGTTAAAAAATATAAACCTTGTGGACGCAGCTCCAGCTCAATATGCTTTTGTTTGAAATTACTGCGAGAAACTGGCGTCTCCCCGAAGAGCGAACGACAACAGAATGATGGCTTGGCTAATAGATTTTGTTAGTTATCTGACCCGGCTCCTTCTGCTGGTGTTAAATTAGGCTTTAACTGCTTCCATCTGGGCCTGGAAACGTACGGACGGATCCGCGCATGACGGCACACACCGATACACACAGCAATACACACACCGATACACAACTCCGAGTGGAGGCGGGCGTGGGCGAGAATATATCGGCGGAATTATACGAGCTATCTTGGATTCTCTTCATCGGCGTAACTCACGAGGTGAAAGAATCCGGCGCCGTCACGAAGCACTTTAACTCAGGGGTCAACGCCGGTTTTATCAATGATTTGGAGAAATTTGGGGTTTTCATCCA
>JACEEU010001001.1:0-16210 GCA_016630915.1 Callionymus lyra
CATTAGCCCAACACCATCAACTACAAAAATTGTTAGCCCAACACCATCGACTTCTCCAACCGCTAGCCCAACACCATTAACTACACCAACTGTAAGCCCAAAACCATCGACGACACCAACTGTTAGCCCCACGCAATCGACCACACCAACTGTTAGCACAACATCATCAACTACTCCAACTGTTAGCATAACACCATCAACTACACTAACTGTAAGCCTAAAACCATCGACTACACCAACTGTTAGCCAAACAACATCGACCACAGCAACCGTTAGCCCAAAACCATCTACCACACCAACCATTAGCCCAACACCATCAACAATACCAACTGTTAGCCCAACACCGTCAACTACACCAACCATTAGCCCAACATCATCAGCTACTCCAACCATTAGCCATCATCAGCAGCCATCACCAACGACTACACCAACCATTAGCCCAACACCATCAACTACAAAATTGTTAGCCCAACACCATCGACTTCTCCAACTGGTAGCCCAACACCATTAACTACACCAACTGTAAGCCCAAAACCATCAACTACACCAACTGTTAGCCCAACATCATCAACTACACCAACTGTTAGCCCAACACCATCGACTACACCAACCATTAGCCCAACACCATCAACTACACCAACCATTAGCCCAACACCATCAACTACACCAACTGTTAGCCCAACACCATCGACCACACCAACCGTTAGCCCAACACCATCGACCACACCAACTGTTAGCCCAACGCCATCGACTACACCAACCGTTAGCCCAACACCATTAACTACACCAACTGTAAGCCCAAAACCATCGACTACACAAACTGTTAGCCCAACACCATCGACTACTCCAACCATTAGCACAAAATCATCTACCACACCAGCAATTAGCACAACGCCATCAACCACACCAACTGTTAGCCCAAAACCATCTACCACACCAACCGTTAGCCCAACGCCATCGACCACACCAACTGTTAGCCCAACACCATCAACAATACCAACTGTTAGCCCAACATCATCGACTACTCCAACCATTAGCCCATCACCAACGACTACACCAACCATTAGCCCAACACCATCAACTACAAAAATTGTTAGCCCAACACCATCGACTTCCCCAACCGCTAGCCCAACACCATTAACTACACCAACTGTAAGCCCAAAACCATCGACTACACAAACTGTTAGCCCAACACCATCGACTACTCCAACCATTAGCACAAAACCATCTACAACACCAACTGTTAGCCACACGCAATCGACCACACCAACTGTTAGCACAACATCATCGACTACACCAACTGTTAGCCAAACAACATCGACCACACCAACCGTTAGCCCAAAACCATCTACCACACCAACCATTAGCCCAACCCCATCAACCACACCAACTGTTAGCCCAAAACCATCAACAACACCAACTGGTAGCCCAACATCATCGACTACTCCAACCATTGGCCCATCACCAATGACTACACCAACCATTAGCCCAACACCATCAACTACAAAAATTGTTAGACCAACACCATCGACTTCCCCAACCGTTAGCCCAACGCCATCAACCACACCAACTGTTAGCCCAAAACCATCGACTACACAAACTGTTAGCCCAACACCGTCAACTACACCAACCATTAGCCCAACATCATCAGCTACTCCAACCATTAGCCCATCACCAACGACTACACCAACCATTAGCCCAACACCATCAACTACAAAAATTGTTAGCCCAACACCATCGACTTCCCCAACCGTTAGCCCAACGCAATCAACCACACCAACTGTTAGCCTAAAACATTCGACTACACCAACTGTTAGCCAAACAACATCTACCACACCAACTGTTAGCCTAAAGCCATCAACCACACCAACTTTTAGCCCAACACCATCGACTGCACCAACTATTAGTACAACACCATCGACCACACCAACTGTTAGCCCAACAACATCGACAATACCAACTGTTATCCCAACACCGTCAACTACACCAACCATTAGCCCAACACCATCAACTACAAAAATTGTTAGCCCAACACCATCGACTTCTCCAACCGCTAGCCCAACACCATTAACTACACCAACTGTAAGCCCAAAACCATCGACTACACCAACTGTTAGCCCAACACTGCAAATCGACCACACCAACTGTTAGCCAAACCACCATACCAACCACACCAACAACTACAACAACCATCAACATCAACACCAACTGTTAGCCCAACATCATCGACTACTCCAACCATTAGCACAAAACCATCTACCACACCAGCAATTAGCACAACGCCATCAACCACACAAACTGTTAGCCCAAAACCATCTACCACACCAACCGTTAGCCCAACGCCATCAACCACACCAACTGTTAGCCCATCACCGTCAACTACACCAACCAGTAAGCCAACATCATCAGCTACTCCAACCATTAGCCCATCACCAACGACTACACCAACCATTAGCCCAACACCATCAACTACAAAAATTGTTAGCCCAACACCATCGACTTCCCCAACCGCTAGCCCAACACCATTAACTACACCAACTGTAAGCCCAAAACCGTCGACTACACAAACTGTTGGCCCAACATCATCGACTACTCCAACCATTAGCCCATCACCAATGACTACACCAACCATTAGCCCAACACCATCAACTACAAAAATTGTTAGCCCAACACCATCGACTTCTCCAACTGGTAGCCCAACACCATTAACTACACCAACTGTAAGCCCAAAACCATCAACTACACCAACTGTTAGCCTAACATCATCAACAACACCGACTGTTAGCCAAACATCATCGACTACTCCAACCGTTAGCCCATCACCAACAACTACACCAACCATTAGCCCAACACCATCAACTACACAAACTGTTAGCCCCACACGATTGACCACACCAACCGTTAGCCCGACGCAATCGACCACACATACTGTTATACCACCCCGCTTTTTCCCCCCCCCCCCCCCCCCCCCCCCCCCCCCCCCCCCCCCCCCCCCCCCCCTCCACAGAATCGACCACACCAACCGTTAGCCCAACGCAATCGACCACACCAACTGTTATCCTAACACCATCATCTACATCAACTGTAAGAGGAAGAACACCGGCAGTTACAGCTTCTAAAGAAAGCACAACATCAGTAACGGCAGCAGTCACATTAGCTGGCGTAAGCACACCAGCTCTAACTGCAACAGGAGGAGGCACACTATCAAATACAGCATTAGTTACATTAGTAGGAGGGAGCACGCCAGCAGTTACAGTCACAGAAGGAACGACACCAGAATTTACTGCAGCAGTAGGAAGCACACCAACAGTTACAGCTGCTAGAGAAAGCACACCAGCAGTGACAGCTGCGGCAGCAGTCACAGCAGGAGGAGAAAGCACACCAGCAGTTAGATCAGCAGGAGGAAGCACACCAGCAACAAGAAGACGCACACCAGTAGTAACTGCAACAGGAAGAAGCACACCAGCAGTTACAGCAGCAGGAGAAGGTACACCAGTAATTACGGCAGCAGAAGGCAGCACACCAGCTGTCACAGCAGCAGGAGGAATCACACAAACAAATTCCGCAACAGGAGGAAGCACACCAGCAATCACAGCAGTAGGAGAAGGCACACCAGCAGTTACAGAAGCAGGAGGTACCACACCAGCAGTTACAGCTGCTAGAGAAAGCACACCAGCAATTACAGCAGCAATCACAGCAGAAGGAGGAAGCACACCAGAAGTTATAGCATCAGAAGGCAGCACACCAGCAGTCACAGCAGCAGGAGGAATCACACAAACATCTACCGCGACAGGAGGAAGCACACCATCAGTGTTAGCAGCAGAAGGAAGCACACCAGCAATCACAGCACTAGGAGGAAGCACACCAGCAGTTACAGTAGCTGAAGGAAGCACATCAGCAGTTACATCAGCAGGAGGAAGCACACCAGAAGTTACAGTTGTTCGAGAAAGCACACCAGCAGTTACAGAAGCAGGAGGTAGCACACCATCAGTTACAGCTGCTAGAGAAAGCACAGCAGCAGTTACAGCAGCAGTCACAGCAGGAGGAGGAAGCACACTAGCTGTCACAGCAGCAGGAGGAAGCACACCAGCAAATACAGCTGCTCGAGGAAGCACAGCAGCAGGAAGGAGCACACCAGGAATCACACCAACAGTTACAGAAGCAGTAGGCAGCACACCAGCAGTTACAGGTGCTAAAGAAAGCACACCAGCAGTTACAGAAGCAGTCACTGCAAGAGGAGGAAGCACACTAGCTGTCACAGCAGCAGGAGGAAGCACACCAGCAGTTACAGATGCTCGAGGAAGCACACTAGCTGTCACAGCAGCAGGAGGAATCATACAAACAATTCCCGCAACAGGAGGAAGCACAGCAGCAGGAAGAAGCACACCAGCAATCACAGCATTAGGAGGAAGCACACCAGCAGTCACAGCAGCAGGAGGTAGCACACAAACATCTACCGCAACAGGAGGAAGCACACCATCAGTGACAGCAGCAGAAGGAAGCACACCAGCAATCACAGCACTAGGAGGAAGCACACCAGCAGTTACAGTAGCTGAAGGAAGCACATCAGCAGTTACATCAGCAGGAGGAAGCACACCAGAAGTTACAGTTGTTAGAGAAAGCACACCAGCAGTTACAGAAGCAGGAGGTAGCACACCATCAGTTACAGCTGCGAGAGAAAGCACTCCAGCAGTTACAGCAGCAGTCACAGCAGGAGGAGGAAGCACACTAGCTGTCACAGCAGCAGGAGGAAGCACACCAGCAATTACAGATGCTCGAGGAAGCACAGAAGCAGTAAGTAGCACACCAGCAGTTACAGGTGCTAAAGAAAGCACACCAGCAGTTACAGCAGCAGTCACAGCAGCAGGAGGAAGCACACCAGCAGTTACAGACGCTCGAGGAAGCACACTAGCTGTCACAGCAGCAGGAGGAATCAAACAAACAATTCCCGCAACAGGAGGAAGCACACCGGCAATCACAGCAGTAGGAGGAAGCACGCCAGCAGTTACAGAAGCAGGAGGTAGCACACCAGCAGTTACAGCTGCTAGAGAAAGCACACCGGCAGTTACAGCAGCAGTCACAGCAGGAGGAGGAAGCACACTAGCTGTCACAGCAGCAGGAGGAAGCACACCAGCAATCATAGCCGCTCGAGGAAGCACACTAACTGTCACAGCAGCAGGAGGAATTACACAAGAAATTCCGGCAACAGGAGGAAGCACAGCAGCAGGAAGAAGCACACCAGCAATCACAGCAGTAGGAGGAAGCACACCAGCAGTTACAGCAGCAGTCACAGCAGGAGGAGGAAGCACACTAACTGTCACAGCAGCAGGAGGAATCACACAAGAAATTCCAGCAACAGGAGGAAGTACAGCAGCAGGAAGGAGCACACCAGAAATCATAGCAGTAGGAGGAAGCACACTATCAACGCCATCAACTGTTAGCCCCACACCCTTGACCACACTTTCCATTAGCCCAAAGCCATCGACTAAATCCACTGTTAGCCCAACCCTATTGAGCACAAAAACTATTAGTCCAACATCCTTGAATACAGCAACTGTTAGCCCAACACCATTGACTACACCAGCATTTAGCCAAACAACCTCGACTACACCAACTATTAGCACAACACCATCAACTAGTCAAGCTGTAAGCCCAACACCATCGACCAAACAAACAAATACCGCAACAGGAGTAAGCACACCAGCAGTTACGGCAGCAGTCACAGCAGCAGGAGAAAGTCCACTAGCACTAACAGCAGCTGGTGAAAGTACACTTGCAGTCACAGCAGCAGGAGGAAGCACATCAGCACTTACAGAAGCAGGAGGTAGCACACCAGCAGTTACAGCTGCTAGAGAAAGCACACCAGCAGTTACAGCTGCTAGAGGAAGCACACCAGCAGTTACAGCCACACGAGGAAGCACACTAGCTGTCACAGCGGCAGGAGGAATAACACAAACAATTCCTGCAACAGGAGGAAGCACAGCAGCAGGAAGAAGCACACCAGCAATCACAGCATTAGGAGGAATCACACCAGCAGTTATAACATCAGAAGGCAGCACACCAGCTGTCACAGCAGCAGGAGGAATCAAACAAACAATTACTGCAACAGTTGGAAGCACACCATCAGTGTTAGCAGCAGGAGGAAGCACACAAGCAATCACAGCAGTAGGAGAAAGCACACCAGCAGTTACAGTCGCCGGAGGAAGAACACCGGCAGTTACAGCTTCTAAAGAAAGCACAACATCAGTAACGGCAGCAGTCACATTAGCTGGCATAAGCACACCAGCTCTAACTGCAACAGGAGGAGGCACACTATCAAATACAGCATTAGTTACATTAGTAGGAGGGAGCACACCAGCAGTTACAGCCGCAGAAGGAACGACACCAGAATTTACTGCAGCAGTAGGAAGCACACCAACAGTTACAGCTGCTAGAGAAAGCACACCAGCAGTTACAGCTGCGGCAGCAGTCACAGCAGGAGGAGAAAGCACACCAGCAGTTACATCAGCAGGAGGAAGCACACCAACAACAAGAAGACGCACACCAGTAGTAACTGCAACAGGAAGAAGCACACCAGCAGTTACAGCAGCAGGAGAAGGTACACCAGTAATTACGGCAGCAGAAGGCAGCACACCAGCTGTCACAGCAGCAGGAGGAATCACACAAACAATTACCGCAGTAGGAGGAAGCAGACCAGCAGTTACAGAAGCAGGTGGTAGCACACCAGCAGTTATAGTTGCTAGAGAAAGCACACTAGCAGTCACAGCAGCACTCACGGCAGGAGGAGGAAGCACACAAACAAATTCCGCAACAGGAGGAAGCACACGAGCAATCACAGCAGTAGGAGAAGGCACACCAGCAGTTACAGAAGCAGGAGGTAGCACACCAGCAGTTACAGCTGCTAGAGAAAGCACACCAGCAATTACAGCAGCAATCACAGCAGAAGGAGGAAGCACAACAGAAGTTATAGCATCAGAAGGCAGCACACCAGCAGTCACAGCAGCAGGAGGAATCACACAAACATCTACCGCGACAGGAGGAAGCACACCATCAGTGACAGCAGCAGAAGGAAGCACACCAGCAATCACAGCACTAGGAGGCAGCACACCAGCAGTTATAGTAGCTGAAGGAAGCACATCACCAGTTACATCAGCAGGAGGAAGCACACCAGAAGTTACAGTTGCAGGAGGTAGCACACCATCAGTTACTGCTGCTAGAGAAAGCACAGCAGCAGTTACAGCAGCGGTCACAGCAGGAGGAGGAAGCACACTAGCTGTCACAGAAGCAGGAGGAAGCACACCAGCAATTACAGCTGCTCGAGGAAGCACAGCAGCAGGAAGGAGCACACCAGCAATCACACCAACAGTTACAGAAGCAGTAGGTAGCACACCAGCAGTTACAGTTGCTAAAGAAAGCACACCAGTAGTTACAGCAGCAGTCACTGCAGGAGGAGGAAGCACACTAGCTGTCACAGCAGCAGGAGGAAGCACACCAGTAGTTACAGAGGCTCGAGGAAGCACACTAGCTGCCACAGCAGGAGGAGGAATCACACCAGCAATCACAGAAGTAGGAGGAAGCACACCAACAGTTACAGAAGCAGGAGGTAGCACACAAACATCTACCGCAACAGGAGGAAGCACACCATCAGTGACAGCAGCAGAAGGAAGCACACCAGCAATCACAGCACTAGGAGGAAGCACACCAGCAGTTACAGTAGCTGAGGGAATCACATCAGCAGCTACATCAGCAGGAGGAAGCACACCAGAAGTTACAGTTGTTAGAGAAAGCACACCAGCAGTTACAGAAGCAGGAGGTAGCACACCATCAGTTACAGCTGCTACAGAAAGCACACCAGCAGTTACAGCAGCAGTCACAGCAGGAGGAGGAAACACACTAGCTGTCACAGCAGTAGGAGGAAGCACACCAGCAATTACAGCTGCTCGAGCAAGCACAGCAGCAGGAAGGAGCACACCAGCAATCACACCAACAGTTACAGAAGCAGTAGGTAGCACACCAGCAGTTACAGGTGCTAAAGAAAGCACACCAGCAGTTACAGCAGCAGTCACTGCAGGAGGAGGAAGCACACTAGCTGTCACAGCAGCAGGAGGAAGCACACCAGCAGTTACAGATGCTCAAGGAAGCACACTAGCTGTCACAGCAGCAGGAGGAATCACACAAACAATTCCTGCAACAGGAGGAAGCACAGCAGCAGGAAGAAGCACACCAGCAATCACAGCAGTAGGAGGAAGCACACCAGCAGTTACAGAAGCAGGAGGTAGCACACCAGCAGTTACAGCTGCTAGAGAAAGCACACCAGCAGTTACAGCAGCATTCACAGCAGGAGGAGGAAGCACACTTGCTGTCACAGCAGCAGGAGGAATCACACAAGAAATTCCGGCAACAGGAGGAAGCACAGCAGCAGGAAGAAGCACACCAGCACTCACAGCAGTAGGAGGAAGCACACCAGCAGTTACAGAAGCAGGAGGTAGCACACCAGCAGTTACAGCTGCTAGAGAAAGCACACCAGCAGTTACAGCAGCAGTCACAACAGGAGGAGGAAGCACACTAGCTGTCACAGCAGCAGGAGGAAGCACACCAGCAATCACAGCCGCTCGAGGAAGCACACTGACTGTCACAGCAGCAGGAGGAATCACACAAGAAATTCCGGCAACAGGAGGAAGCACAGCAGCAGGAAGGAGCACACCAGCAATCACAGCATTAGGAGGAATCACACCAGCAGTTATAACATCAGAAGGCAGCACACCAGCTGTCACAGCAGCAGGAGGAATCATACAAACAATAACCTCAACAGTTGGAACCACACAATCAGTGTTAGCAGCAGGAGGAAGCACACCAGCAATCACAGCAGTAGGAGAAAGCACACCAGCAGTTACAGTAGCCAGAGGAAGTACACCTGCAGTTACAGCTTCTAAAGAAAGCACAACATCAGTTACGGCAGCAGTCACATTAGCTGGTGTAAGCACACCAGCTCTAACTGCAACAGGAGGAGGCACACTATCAAATACAGCATTAGTTACATTAGTAGGAGGGAGCACACCAGCAATCACAGCATTAGGAGGAAGCACACCAGCAGTTACAGAAGCAGGAGCTAGCACACCAGCAGTTACAGCTGTTAAAGAAAGCACACCAGCAGTTACAGCAGCAGTCACTGCAGGAGGAGCAAGCACACTAGCTGTCACAGCAGAAGGAGGAAGCACACCAGCAATTACAGACACTCGAGGAAGCACACTAGCTGTCACAGCAGCAGGAGGAATCACACAAACAATTACCGCAACAGGAGGAAGCACAGCAGTAGGAAGAAGCACACCAGCAATCACAGCATTAGGAGGAATCACACCAGCAGTTATAACATCAGAAGGCAGCACAGCAGCTGTCACAGCAGCAGGAGGAATCACACAAACAATTACCGCAACAGTTGGAAGCACACCATCAGTGTTTGCAGTAGGAGGAAGCACACCAGCAATCACAGCAGTAGGAGAAAGCACACCAGCAGTTACAGTAGCTGGAGGAAGTACACCGGAAGTTACAGCTGCTAAAGAAACCACAACATCAGTTACGGCAGCAGTCACATTAGCTGGCGTAAGCACACCAGCTCTAAGTGCAACAGGAGGAGGCACACTATCAGCAGTAGAAGTTACATTAGTAGGAGGGAGCACACCAGCAGTTACAGCCGCAGAAGGAACGACACCAGAATTTACTGCAGCAGTAGGAAGCATACCAACAGTTACAGCTGCTAGGGAAAGCACACCAGCAGTTACGGCAGCAGTCACAGCAGGAGGAGAAAGCACACCAGCAGTTACAGCAGCAGTTACAGCAGCAGGAGGAAGTACACCAGTAACTACAGCAGCAGAAGGCAGCACACCAGCTGTCACAGCAGCAGGAGGAATCACACAAACAATTACCGCAATAGGAGGAAGCACATCAGCAGTTACATCAGCAGGAGGAAGCACAACCACAGGAGTTTTGACAACAAAAAGAAGAACAACAGCTATGGCAAAAACAACAACAGTCACATCTGCAATGACAACAAAAACCACAGTGGGTGTTCTCCAGGTTAGTGAAACAGTATTCTTTATGTTGGAATGATCCACAGTTGTAAAATTATTTTTTTCTTTTTCTAGGATCCTGTGGATTCAGCAAGTTGTGGAAGTGGTCATTTCTGTGCATCTGAACCTGCTTCATGTAACCCTTCAGAAATAGAAACTTGCCATTTTTTTTCAGCACAGCCAGGAAATGGAAATGGAAAATCTTGTGTTTCTTTATCGGGTCAAAGTTCAGGCTACATAGCTTGTAGTTTTTCGCCTGACCTAGTAATTGTAAGTGCTGATGGAGAGAGAGCATGTTGTCAATCATGATGTCAGTTTTTAAATGTGGTTGACATTCCCTCTTTTCACAGGGTGGTAACGACCCCACATATGTTTGTGCCAATAAGAATGGAAAATTCAAATTCTTAACTGCACGTTCTAACAACGGCAAGCTTAAGCAAACTAAGGTCAGCCCTCTTAATCTTAAGATTTGTCTTTTGAGATACATATTTGGATCCTCTACAATGCCGATCAGTCCTGTTTTAACAATAATTTATTTATTTTTAGTTGAATGCCGACTCTGTGAAAGGGAATATTAATGGAATGAAAATCCAGTGTACATTTTGTCTTATTGTACCATTCGGAAGATTAAGAACCATTGGCAATGTCTCAGTTCATTTAATAAACGGACCCTATAATGCAGGTAAGGTTGACAATTGAACTGAAATGTACATTTTATAAGCTTTTTTACATTTTCCCTTTCATTTCTTGATTCAGATACTGATGAATTGGGAACCCCGGTTCCTAAGCTGATAACTCCCATCGTAAACGTGGAAAATGTGAATACAACTGCCACCAACATCCTGAAAACCAACACCACTGTTAGTCCTGCTTCACAAACAACTGTCCAGAAAAAGACAACCACCGTTGGTTCTGCTCCACACACAACTGCCCACAAAACAACAAGCCACGCCACAACTCGGCACCAGTCACTCACACAAGGTAAGGACACCACTGCAAAATATTCAGTAGATTAAAAAGAGCGTTTTTACATTTTTTTCTCTCTCTCTCTGCAGCTCTCCTCATCACAGTGGGTTTGTTGAGCCTGTCCATGCTATAAGGAACAGACGAACATGAAGATATTTCATGCTTATATACTTTAAATATAAAATACAAATAATATACACTGACCATAGCCACACTTGTTGCGTAAATCTTTTCCTTACTTATATTTTAATATGGACAAAAAAGTGTAGGATGAAGAGAAAACATGTGTTCTTTGTTCTATTATGTTAAATTACTCTTTCATTCTTGTGAGTGTATAATGTAGAATTGAAATTTCAGTTTTCTCCTATTGTTTTGTGAGTCGAGTACAACACATGTCGTACAAATAAAGATATAATATTTTCCGTCTCTTTTCTGGACAACACTTATTATACTCAAAGATTTAACAAATGTGGATCCAGACCTTTACAACAACAATAGCAATGAAACATCACCGTCACATAAGTAGTAGTAGTAGTACTAGAAACAAAACATACTTGATGGTGTTCAAGGACCTGCAATGAAAATCTTTGTCTTTGTCCTAAAGTGCACAAATATGAACTAGAAATCCACCACACCGAGCAGCTAATTTGTTTTACCCAATATTGACAACCTACATTTTATCACTATGGTTACACACCTTTTTTGGCATATCTACAGCAGCATTAACAATCCTTTCCAAGTTAACTAAATGGGACAGCAGGTGGCATTAGTGTGGCCAAACTCACTTCTACAACACACACAACAAAGATCACGAAAGTTGTTTTTGCTGTCTTCCATTATTCTAATTATCTGTTCCATGTCTCAATATAAACGTTTGCACAAAACAATACTCAACACATTCTTAGATTCGTAGGGCAGTCTCCCTTCCTCATTGGCCACCATGGACTCCTTCTTCACTATCACCCCAAGAGCTGTGTTGACAGGAGCTGCAAAGGAGATACCTGGAAGCACCTTTGGTTTCCAGATTCAATCGTTTCCCAGATGCATTCTTAACTGCATTTTTCAGAGAACCTTAAGATGAATCCAAAGAAGCTTTGTGAGAGGCTCTAAGTGGTTCCTGCCAAACACCATGGTTGTAAAACTGAATCAACCAATGTCAGGCAAAACAACCTCCCACATTTTTGTCAATGTATATGTCACCCACAGCGCACATGCAGACTTTGGCAACGTCTTTATTTACAGTAGCAGTGTAACCTCTCTGGAGAAGGTTTACCAGAGTTCAATTACATCTGTTGCCTTGATATCTGTAAAAGGCCACAGGGTTGTTATGTTTTCATGTATAGTGTAGATCATTTGGTTCAATTATTGAATTGATTTATTTCTCCAGCTCGATCTTAGATTGACAATAACCTTACAAACGCTACACTTGTACAGGTTGCCAGGTACTGCTTTCAGCTACACTTCCCAAGTATTTTTGAAGTTGCTATCTGAAGCGTGTTGGAGTAGAACTGCAATATTTTAAGTTAGCTATCATTATATTTGATACTTATAAAGTGTTGACAATTTGAAGGTTTTAAAAGGCAATCTTACATTATTAAGGACAATTATTCATGAATTTTAATACCTTCCAATACTTTATTTTTAGGGTTTCCTGGATTGGTGGTGCAATGTTGGTAATCCATATGCATTACAAAACATCCTTCCAAATGTGTCATAAATAAGTGAAGATATGTTCAACGGAAAATCATCAAAAACACAAGGATATGATTTGGAACTTCCCAAATCCCAAAATATTGATCTGGGGCCTGATGTACTAAGGGGTCATACGCACAAAAAACGCATGGACATACCTTTCAACATCAAAGTTCATATATAACAATTAGGAAAAGAACGTTAAAAAGTTTGGACTTCCCGGGGGGTGGCGTAGGTCCTTATTTACTGCTCAGATGAATGCCTCACTAGTCATGTTGAGATGTTCACATCAGAGTTACTTTAACAATCAATATTGATCAATAATAAACACACACACAAGTGTTTGTAGTTACAAGTGGATATTTAATTATTCACAAACTTATAGATATGGTGTCATTCACCAATCTGATGATCTGTATTATTAAGACAACATAGATTGTTTTATACTGACTATTTTAATCCACTATTTCATGCTATTCAGAAAAAATGTAAATGAGTTATGAGTTTCTTTTTATAATATAACGAACAAGATGTTTGCGTCTGATGGCTTCAAGTCTTCGAGAATCACAGATTTTCTTGTGGAACAGATGGATAGATGGATAGATAGATACTTTATTCAATTCATCTCCTTAGAGAAATTCACATCAGTCTCATCAAACTGAAGCTGCAGAATGAAAGCAGCTGGAGCCAGTTTCCCTAATGTGATCACGTAATTGGCGCGATTTCCTTAAAAAACACACTTATATAAATACACAGTTTAAGATGTTTCAAATAAGCCCATGATCGTCTCTGTAAATAAAGTTTTCGCATTAATAATAATTTACACCGGAGCTCGTCTACACTAATTTAAATGTAAGTATGTGATCCATGTCAGAAATGATTAATATGAATGAATATAAACTGTTAATCCACTTAAAATTTATGTTTTAATTAGTTTTTTTTGATTATGGGGAAAAGTGAAGGACTCTGGTTCATTTAAATATTATTTAAATATCTAAATGAGGGCGTGGAAAGGGACAAACAATTCTACTTTGATCAGGATTTACAAGGAAAAGTGGTTCCACTTCTTGGTGCTAGCCCTCTGTCATAAGAATGTAAGTGATCAAAATGTTTGTCCCTCACATGTCGGTGCCTCGTGACTGATAAAACCACATACCATGACGTTTAATCCACAAACTGTAAATGGTTCTTGTCTTTCTCCTGCCAACCAAAGGTCAACCCCCGCCAGCGCGTGTGCCCTCTCTAATCAACGTTCATCGTATCTGTAAACCTGTTCCAGCCTGGTTGTGGCTGACGTAGCTGTGAAACTAAATAAAGAAGTGTGAGGGAGACACAGATCGTTGGTGTTCACTGAGATTGTTTGAGCGTGGTCTCTACGGTCTGAGTGTCTCCCCTCGCGAGTAACAAGTTTTGACTCTGGTTGTTTTTCACTCTGTCCAGGCATCGAGAACTTAACAAATTTTCCCAACACCCTCTAACCGCTTCGCTATTGGTTTATCCTCGAGGCCCTGCCTCGTCTCTGAGAAAGCTCAATGGACTCCCCTCAAGAGTGGGGAGGGCAGCCGGTTCAGGGTTTGGTGTTCCGGAGTGCCATGGAACAGCACGTCACGGCGCCATTATGCACCAAGGTTTTCTCTCTATCCTGGGATCCTGCGGGGTGGCAGAACAACCGCCCCTGATGACATGACAGGTGTGAAGAACCAGTTTCAAGATCAGGATCTCTGGTTCTCCTATAATCAGATGTCAGTGAGACTGGCTCAAACAGCTGTGTTAACTTTCGCTTCTGTGTTGACATCTGTGTGGGTCCAGTGGGTTTCATCAGCTGATGAGGTAAGATTATAGAAACTCATTATGCTGACGTTGACCGTAAGCTGTCCCCCCCCCACAGGAGTGTTGAGGCCAGCTGGTTTGACTCAGAACGGACGCACCTTGGCGTGTGGTTTTCTCGGAGTTCCGAGACCAGATGAGGGCTGTGAGCTACCGCCCCCTGCTGGTTGGACATCTGGAGATGTGTATGGCGATCTAACGAGAAACGAGCAGATCAGGACCGCCAGTGGATTCGGAGACTGTAGTTGATGGGGTGAATGACGTGGTGCCGACACGCATGTGATCCGTTTTCAACACATATCAGCTCCGTGAACTTTCTCTGAAACATTCCTCCATACCTCTTCACTCTTCGTCAGCTCCTGTGATACTGAAAAGTGCTCATGGAGCTGAGGAGGCCCATATTGGAGTTCAAATATCTAAACAAGTTCATAGCTGCTCACCCATTTCGGATGTTGACGGTCATGGGTTTTATTTGTGTGCACATACAGATTCATACAACTAATTATTTTTATTCGTGCCCCATTTTAATGTTGTTATTTTGCGTTTCTTTCAGTGTTGTCATAAAACCTCAAAACAGACTTGATCAGACTTGATCAGAGATTTAGTTGCAGCATTTTGAGAAAGTAGTAGTAGTAGTTATTGAGAAATAATCTTTAGCATTTTCTTTGTCAAGCCACAGAGTACAAGTAAAGAAAACATTCCAATCATTTGAGACCATATAAACCTTTAGCTTAAACACTGCCTCTGTTTCCAAGTCACACAGGTGGAATCAAGCATTCATTCATACGAATCTAGAATGTAGAATTTCTAGTTTATCATTATATTGTCAGTTAATCCTCTCAATGTTTTTATCGAACACACCCTTGCCAGCCTCCACGACACTATCAGTCACCTAAGAATGATGTCAAAATGCTTTCAATTTGTCATCCTTATATAAATACAGAGCAAAGCTGTCTCGTAGCTCACCTTATATTTGAGATTTGAACCCGCAGCAGGAGGTGGTTCACTGGAGAATCAAGTTTTGTTCCTTGCAGCATTGATTCCAACAAAGATGAGGAAACCTAAAGGTAAGAAACTAAATGTATTTTTTTTTATGTTCGTTTGAGAACAGAAATCGTGCTTTTTTTTTTTTTTACAGACTTTGGATCATTATAATCATAATATAAGAAGACAATTTATTGATGAATAATATGATGCATTCCACTAAAAATATCAATCATGTCATGATTCAATTCATAATTATTATGACAATCCTAAGCAAATCATTGGTTTATTTTATAAATCGTCCTTGTGAATTAAGGTTTCTTTTTTATTATCATTTTTTCATATATTTCATGAGATTTATAATAAATGGGGAAAGAATTAAATTGTTTTTGATATTCTTTTTTTTTAATTCAAGTATTGAATTGGGATTGATTCATTAAGAACAATTAATCTTCAATTAGCATTTTTACCAAGTCAAAGATGTTTTAGATGTTGTGTGTCATTCAAAAAACAGTGTTTAAGAACCCCAAAGCTAAATTCACATTCCAAATTAAAAAATCCCTTAAAATCTTTTTTTTTTTTAGAAGTCAGCTCTATATTCAATGTATTTATTGATACATTTGTTACTTATTTAAAGGACAAAAAGTAGGCTTTGTGACCAATGTTCTGAAAAT
>JACEEU010001002.1:5000-7500 GCA_016630915.1 Callionymus lyra
GCTCACCTACTGTTTCTTCAAGTCCAGACGAGAACGATCAAGACAACGAGTGACCGCCGGCCTGGAGCGAACCGCGGTGTCAGAGCAGGACAACCTGGTGTACAACAGCACCACCAAACCTGTGTGACGTCATCGTGTTGTGCAACCTCATAGTGTGATGTCATCAAGGTGTGATGTCATCATGGTGTGATGTCATCCATGCTGTTGCAGCCGCCCCGGTTCTTAGGTGTTATTGTGTTTCATGCGGGACTGTTTTCTCAATAAAGGTTTGTCTTTGTAAGTAAGTGAGTCATTTGTATTTGTATAGAACTTTTCTAGACCAGGGTCACAAAGCACTTAAACAATGAAAACAATATTCAATCAAATATATACTTTAAAAGATCAAGATAAAACTGATAACACAACAGGAGTTCCAGAAAATCAAGGAAAAGCTCAAATCAAAGTGTCTTGAGATGTTTCTTGAAGGAGTCAGTAGATCATCAAACACAGATGTTTCTTGAAGGAGTCAGTAGATCATCAAACACAGATGTTTCTTGAAGGAGTCAGTAGATCATCAAACACAGATGTTTCTTGAAGGAGTCAGTAGATCATCAAACACAGATGTTTCTTGAAGGAGTCAGTAGATCATCAAACACAGATGTTTCTTGAAGGAGTCAGTAGATCATCAAACACAGATGTTTCTTGAAGGAGTCAGTAGATCATCAAACACAGATGTTTCTTGAAGGAGTCAGTAGATCATCAAACACAGATGTTTCTTGAAGGAGTCAGTAGATCATCAAACACAGATGTTTCTTGAAGGAGTCAGTAGATCATCAAACACACATGTTTCTTGAAGGAGTCAGTAGATCATCAAACACAGATGTTTCTTGAAGGAGTCAGTAGATCATCAAACACAGATGTTTCTTGAAGGAGTCAGTAGATCATCAAACACAGATGTTTCTTGAAGGAGTCAGTAGATCATCAAACACACATGTTTCTTGAAGGAGTCAGTAGATCATCAAACACACATGTTTCTTGAAGGAGTCAGTAGATCATCAAACACACATGTTTCTTGAAGGAGTCAGTAGATCATCAAACACAGATGTTTCTTGAAGAGTCAGTAGATCATCAAACACAGATGTTTCTTGAAGGAGTCAGTAGATCATCAAACACAGAGATGTTTCTTGAAGGAGTCAGTAGATCATCAAACACAGATGTTTCTTGAAGGAGTCAGTAGATCATCAAACACAGATGTTTCTTGAAGGAGTCAGTAGATCATCAAACACAGATGTTTCTTGAAGGAGTCAGTAGATCATCAAACACAGATGTTTCTTGAAGGAGTCAGTAGATCATCAAACACAGAGATGTTTCTTGAAGGAGTCAGTAGATCATCAAACACAGATGTTTCTTGAAGGAGTCAGTAGATCATCAAACACAGAGATGGTTCCAAAGCTTAGGAGCAACAGTCTGGAAGGATTTCTCTCCTCTGGTCCGGAAGTCCAGGAACCATCAGTAGATTCTGATCTACAAACCTCAGAGCCCGAGCTGGGGTGTAAGTCTGGATCAGATCATGAAGGTCTGACCGAGAAAGGTCAGTGACGCTGGAGAGTCTGTTGACCTCAAGGAAAGACTGGCGGGGAAACAGGGGCCAGCAGTAGCCTGTTGTAGCACTCGTAAGAGGGCACCAAGCAAGCTACAGATTCGACAAAAGAGCAATACCCCCAGAGCCTCCCGAGAGGGGGGGAGGATGAGAGGCTCATCAGGACAAATTCAATGGCTAAAGACTCTTCAATGACTCGGACAGTGACACGGACGCAGAGAAGGCTCAGGTAAACCACCTTGACCGGGGAGGTACCAGAAGTCAAATGCAGTTGCGGAAGGATCTGCAAAAGTACAAGAGGACTCAAAATACACCAGAGCAGGTCCAAGTCCGGGGAGGGATGGATGCAAGCACACCGCTCATATGTCTCATGTGTTGAGACGCAGGAGAATTCTAGGCAGGAAGAACACCACAGTCCTAATGATCTCTCAGTGCCGGCAATCTCCCGAGCTCACACAAGGAGAGCCTCTAACACCACTCCAGAAAGCCCACCCCAGCCAACCAAGGAAAGAATCAAGTGGCCCAAGTTGAGTGATAAAAACGACTGCTCCATGTTAGATGAAGATCTGGACAAGGTGCTTGGAGCAGTTCAAGCTGGATCAGCAGAAAGGAAGGTGGATTCACTGACAGCCATCAACTACAACATGGCAAAAGAACGGTTTGAAACCATGCCCAGAAAAGAGAACAAAGAAAGACCAGAAAGAAATGAAAACAGAAGAGAAAGAAAGATCAAAGAATAAAAGGACAACCAATCATAACTTTGAACAATGCCAGTCCATCATCAGGAAAGAAAGCTGAGAGGTTCAAACACGGCGGAAGAGCAGAAGCTTCAGCCATTTATAAAGGACTGCTACCGCTTCACCAAATCACATCTTGGGGAGGCAAGGTCTGGGACTCGATCAAGTTCCAAAGAGGAGGTGG
>JACEEU010001002.1:12500-23807 GCA_016630915.1 Callionymus lyra
TATCATCAGGATAGTGTACGTACTAACTAGTAACTAATCCTCCACAGATAGTATGTCTCAAATCGCATACTTCTCTTAGTATACTAGAAGTTAGTATCATCAGGATAGTGTACGTACTAACTAGTAACTAATCCTCCACAGATAGTATGTCTCAAACACATACTTCTCTTAGTATACTAGAAGTTAGTATCATCAGGATAGTGTACGTACTAACTAGTAACTAATCCTCCACAGATAGTATGTCTCAAACATACTTCTCTTAGTATACTAGAAGTTAGTATCATCAGGATAGTGTACGTACTAACTAGTAACTAATCCTCCACAGATAGTATGTCTCAAACATACTTCTCTTAGTATACTAGAAGTTAGTATCATCAGGATAGTGTACGTACTAACTAGTAACTAATCCTCCACAGATAGTATGTCTCAAACATACTTCTCTTAGTATACTAGAAGTTAGTATCATCAGGATAGTGTACGTACTAACTAGTAACTAATCCTCCACAGATAGTATGTCTCAAACATACTTCTCTTAGTATACTAGAAGTTAGTATCATCAGGATAGTGTACGTACTAACTAGTAACTAATCCTCCACAGATAGTATGTCTCAAACATACTTCTCTTAGTATACTAGAAGTTAGTATCATCAGGATAGTGTACGTACTAACTAGTAACTAATCCTCCACAGATAGTATGTCTCAAACATACTTCTCTTAGTATACTAGAAGTTAGTATCATCAGGATAGTGTACGTACTAACTAGTAACTAATCCTCCACAGATAGTATGTCTCAAACATACTTCTCTTAGTATACTAGAAGTTAGTATCATCAGGATAGTGTACGTACTAACTAGTAACTAATCCTCCACAGATAGTATGTCTCAAACATACTTCTCTTAGTATACTAGAAGTTAGTATCATCAGGATAGTGTACGTACTAACTAGTAACTAATCCTCCACAGATAGTATGTCTCAAACGCATACTTCTCTTAGTATACTAGAAGTTAGTATCATCAGGATAGTGTACGTACTAACTAGTAACTAATCCTCCACAGATAGTATGTCTCAAACGCATACTTCTCTTAGTATACTAGAAGTTAGTATCATCAGGATAGTGTACGTACTAACTAGTAACTAATCCTCCACAGATAGTATGTCTCAAAACATACTTCTCTTAGTATACTAGAAGTTAGTATCATCAGGATAGTGTACGTACTAACTAGTAACTAATCCTCCACAGATAGTATGTCTCAAACGCATACTTCTCTTAGTATACTAGAAGTTAGTATCATCAGGATAGTGTACGTACTAACTAGTAACTAATCCTCCACAGATAGTATGTCTCAAACATACTTCTCTTAGTATACTAGAAGTTAGTATCATCAGGATAGTGTACGTACTAACTAGTAACTAATCCTCCACAGATAGTATGTCTCAAACATACTTCTCTTAGTATACTAGAAGTTAGTATCATCAGGATAGTGTACGTACTAACTAGTAACTAATCCTCCACAGATAGTATGTCTCAAACATACTTCTCTTAGTATACTAGAAGTTAGTATCATCAGGATAGTGTACGTACTAACTAGTAACTAATCCTCCACAGATAGTATGTCTCAAACATACTTCTCTTAGTATACTAGAAGTTAGTATCATCAGGATAGTGTACGTACTAACTAGTAACTAATCCTCCACAGATAGTATGTCTCAAACATACTTCTCTTAGTATACTAGAAGTTAGTATCATCAGGATAGTGTACGTACTAACTAGTAACTAATCCTCCACAGATAGTATGTCTCAAACATACTTCTCTTAGTATACTAGAAGTTAGTATGCATCAGGATAGTGTACGTACTAACTAGTAACTAATCCTCCACAGATAGTATGTCTCAAACATACTTCTCTTAGTATACTAGAAGTTAGTATGCATCAGGATAGTGTACGTACTAACTAGTAACTAATCCTCCACAGATAGTATGTCTCAAACATACTTCTCTTAGTATACTAGAAGTTAGTATCATCAGGATAGTGTACGTACTAACTAGTAACTAATCCTCCACAGATAGTATGTCTCAAACATACTTCTCTTAGTATACTAGAAGTTAGTATCATCAGGATAGTGTACGTACTAACTAGTAACTAATCCTCCACAGATAGTATGTCTCAAACATACTTCTCTTAGTATACTAGAAGTTAGTATCATCAGGATAGTGTACGTACTAACTAGTAACTAATCCTCCACAGATAGTATGTCTCAAACATACTTCTCTTAGTATACTAGAAGTTAGTATCATCAGGATAGTGTACGTACTAACTAGTAACTAATCCTCCACAGATAGTATGTCTCAAACATACTTCTCTTAGTATACTAGAAGTTAGTATCATCAGGATAGTGTACGTACTAACTAGTAACTAATCCTCCACAGATAGTATGTCTCAAACATACTTCTCTTAGTATACTAGAAGTTAGTATCATCAGGATAGTGTACGTACTAACTAGTAACTAATCCTCCACAGATAGTATGTCTCAAACATACTTCTCTTAGTATACTAGAAGTTAGTATCATCAGGATAGTGTACGTACTAACTAGTAACTAATCCTCCACAGATAGTATGTCTCAAACATACTTCTCTTAGTATACTAGAAGTTAGTATGCATCAGGATAGTGTACGTACTAACTAGTAACTAATCCTCCACAGATAGTATGTCTCAAACATACTTCTCTTAGTATACTAGAAGTTAGTATCATCAGGATAGTGTACGTACTAACTAGTAACTAATCCTCCACAGATAGTATGTCTCAAACATACTTCTCTTAGTATACTAGAAGTTAGTATGCATCAGGATAGTGTACGTACTAACTAGTAACTAATCCTCCACAGATAGTATGTCTCAAACATACTTCTCTTAGTATACTAGAAGTTAGTATCATCAGGATAGTGTACGTACTAACTAGTAACTAATCCTCCACAGATAGTATGTCTCAAACATACTTCTCTTAGTATACTAGAAGTTAGTATCATCAGGATAGTGTACGTACTAACTAGTAACTAATCCTCCACAGATAGTATGTCTCAAACATACTTCTCTTAGTATACTAGAAGTTAGTATCATCAGGATAGTGTACGTACTAACTAGTAACTAATCCTCCACAGATAGTATGTCTCAAACATACTTCTCTTAGTATACTAGAAGTTAGTATCATCAGGATAGTGTACGTACTAACTAGTAACTAATCCTCCACAGATAGTATGTCTCAAACATACTTCTCTTAGTATACTAGAAGTTAGTATCATCAGGATAGTGTACGTACTAACTAGTAACTAATCCTCCACAGATAGTATGTCTCAAACATACTTCTCTTAGTATACTAGAAGTTAGTATCATCAGGATAGTGTACGTACTAACTAGTAACTAATCCTCCACAGATAGTATGTCTCAAACATACTTCTCTTAGTATACTAGAAGTTAGTATCATCAGGATAGTGTACGTACTAACTAGTAACTAATCCTCCACAGATAGTATGTCTCAAACATACTTCTCTTAGTATACTAGAAGTTAGTATCATCAGGATAGTGTACGTACTAACTAGTAACTAATCCTCCACAGATAGTATGTCTCAAACATACTTCTCTTAGTATACTAGAAGTTAGTATCATCAGGATAGTGTACGTACTAACTAGTAACTAATCCTCCACAGATAGTATGTCTCAAACATACTTCTCTTAGTATACTAGAAGTTAGTATCATCAGGATAGTGTACGTACTAACTAGTAACTAATCCTCCACAGATAGTATGTCTCAAACATACTTCTCTTAGTATACTAGAAGTTAGTATCATCAGGATAGTGTACGTACTAACTAGTAACTAATCCTCCACAGATAGTATGTCTCAAACATACTTCTCTTAGTATACTAGAAGTTAGTATCATCAGGATAGTGTACGTACTAACTAGTAACTAATCCTCCACAGATAGTATGTCTCAAACATACTTCTCTTAGTATACTAGAAGTTAGTATCATCAGGATAGTGTACGTACTAACTAGTAACTAATCCTCCACAGATAGTATGTCTCAAACATACTTCTCTTAGTATACTAGAAGTTAGTATCATCAGGATAGTGTACGTACTAACTAGTAACTAATCCTCCACAGATAGTATGTCTCAAACATACTTCTCTTAGTATACTAGAAGTTAGTATCATCAGGATAGTGTACGTACTAACTAGTAACTAATCCTCCACAGATAGTATGTCTCAAACATACTTCTCTTAGTATACTAGAAGTTAGTATCATCAGGATAGTGTACGTACTAACTAGTAACTAATCCTCCACAGATAGTATGTCTCAAACATACTTCTCTTAGTATACTAGAAGTTAGTATCATCAGGATAGTGTACGTACTAACTAGTAACTAATCCTCCACAGATAGTATGTCTCAAACATACTTCTCTTAGTATACTAGAAGTTAGTATCATCAGGATAGTGTACGTACTAACTAGTAACTAATCCTCCACAGATAGTATGTCTCAAACATACTTCTCTTAGTATACTAGAAGTTAGTATCATCAGGATAGTGTACGTACTAACTAGTAATTAATCCTCCACAGATAGTATGTCTCAAACATACTTCTCTTAGTATACTAGAAGTTAGTATCATCAGGATAGTGTACGTACTAACTAGTAACTAATCCTCCACAGATAGTATGTCTCAAACATACTTCTCTTAGTATACTAGAGGTTAGTATCATCAGGATAGTGTACGTACTAACTAGTAACTAATCCTCCACAGATAGTATGTCTCAAACATACTTCTCTTAGTATACTAGAAGTTAGTATCATCAGGATAGTGTAGGTACTAACTAGTAACTAATCCTCCACAGATAGTATGTCTCAAACATACTTCTCTTAGTATACTAGAAGTTAGTATCATCAGGATAGTGTACGTACTAACTAGTAACTAATCCTCCACAGATAGTATGTCTCAAATCAAACTCTGCTGCTACACACTAACAGGAAATGACGCGACAGTTTCTTCTTCTACTATTTAACAATGGTTTCAACCAGCTGTAGGAACACTAGCGACACCTGCTGGCAGCACGTTTGTTTTAGAAGAAGATTTGAATTCTTCAATTGAATTGAATTAAACGGGTGGTTAGTGTCCATCGATCCATACTTAGTTTTGTGGGCGTTTTAGTAACAATTTAGTGAGTATGGAGCACTAAATTTCGCATACTAAGAATTTAGACGCACTTACGCACTAAAAATACCAACTTTGAGTACACAAGTATGTGATTTGAGACACAGCAAAGGTGACGCTCCTCGTCCACAGCTCTGCTCGGAGGCGTGGCCAGAGCTGGTGGGCGTGGCCCAGCTCAAGCCAGGATACTCCGAGTGCTGCCACAACTACTTTCAGGTGAACTTTGACCAGCGAGTGACGCACCTGCGCCTCAACATGTACCCAGGTAGACACACATACGCACACACAGGTACACACACAAACACACAAATGACGGTGTGGGTCCACAGACGGAGGCATCGCTCGTCTGCGCGTCTACGGAGTTGGACAGACGTCCTTGTCTTCTCTCCCGGCCAATCAGGACGTGGACTTGGTTGCTCTGACCAATGGTGGCGTGTGTGTGGGATTTAGCGACGCCCACTTTGGTCATCCGCGCAATATGATTGGTGAGAAACACACGACCTTTGTTCAGTCGGTCAGTCCTAGTCACTGTCGACCCGGTTGTTGGATGTATGGACAGGACGGCGCTGATCCTGTCACATGTCAATCACATGTCAATCAAATCACATGTCAATCATCGTAGCCTCGCGGTCAGACTGTCTCAGTCGTGGTCATGTGTGTCTTCAGTGGTGGTTGTTGTCGTCGGGCAGGTCCTGGTCCAGCAGCCAACATGGCGGACGGATGGGAAACTGCCAGGAGGCTCGACCGACCGAAGATCTTGCAGGTAAAGCAGCAGCTTCTGTGCAGTGATGTCATGATGATGTCATGATGATGTCATGATGTCATGATGATGTCATGATGATGTCATGATGATGTCATGATGTCATGATGATGTCATGATGATGTCATGATGATGTCATGATGTCATGATGATGTCATGATGATGTCATGATGATGTCATGATGATGTCATGATGTCATGATGATGTCATGATGATGTCATGATGATGTCATGATGATGTCATGATGATGTCATGATGATGTCATGATGATGTCATGATGATGTCATGATGATGTCATGATGATGTCATGATGATGTCATGATGATGTCATGATGATGTCATGATGATGTCATGATGATGTCACTGATGATGTCATGATGATGTCATGATGATGTCATGATGATGTCATGATGATGTCATGATGATGTCATGATGATGTCATGATGATGTCATGATGATGATGATGATGTCATGATGATGTCATGATGATGATGATGATGATGATGATGATGTCACTGATGATGTCATGGTGATGTCATGATGATGTCATGATGATGTCATGATGATGTCATGATGATGATGATGATGTCATGATGATGTCATGATGATGTCATGATGACGCTTGTGATGATGTCATGATGATGTCATGATGATGTCATGATGATGTCATGATGATGTCATGATGATGTCATGATGATGTCATGATGATGTCGGGATGACGATGCTGATGATGTCATGATGATGTCATGATGATGTCATGATGATGTCATGATGATGTCATGATGATGTCATGATGACGGTGATGATGTCATGATGATGTCATGATGTTCATGATGATGTCATGATGATGTCACGATGATGTCGTGATGATGTTCATGATGATGTCATGATGATGTCATGATGATGTCATGATGATGTCATGATGATGTCAGGTGGACCACAGTGGGATCTTGAACGTCCCGGGCGGCGAGTGGGTCGTGTTCCGTCTGGCCCGGGCCGGCGTCCTCAGCAAGGATGGACGTGGACACGCATCACTTCAAAGGTGAGTCGGTGACAACGACCATCGAGTCGGAGACAGAACTCTGGGTCTGCAGGGAACTTCCCGGACTCTTGCAGCCTGGAGTCGTGCTCTTTGACCCCTGAGGAGGAGACGCGCTGCAGGAGAAGGTGCTGGACTCACGTGGCCTGGACGACCCTCTTGCCGCCGCAGAAGGTCAGGCGAGCTCCCTCTTAGCTCCGCCCACAAGTGACGCCATGTCTCCGCAGCTTCGTCCGCATCACGCTCACGTCTTCCTGCTGGAGGCGGGACTTCCTGCCGTCACTCATGTGCGACTCAGCATCTCGCCCGACGGAGGCGTCAGTCGACTGCGGGTCTGGGGTCACCCGAGTTCCACGGGCGGTCCGGAGAGACAGCTGGCCAAACTGTGACCCCCTGAGGCGACCCTGACCCCCACCTGCACTTCCTGCTCGGATCCTCCGGAGGCAGCAGAAGCAAAGAAATCATTAAAATGATAAATAAGTAACAGTGTGTAGTAACTTAACAACACAATAACAACACAAAGAGAGAGAGAGAGGCGAAGCTTGGAGGGTCGAGCAGCAGCAGAACCTACACAGAACACACTCATACTGGACCTGATAGTCCTGCAGACCGGGCCCTGAGAGAGTCCTGCAGACCGGGCCCTGAGAGAGTCCTGCAGACCGGGCCCTGATAGAGCAGAGACCCGGGCCCTGAGAGAGTCCTGCAGACCGGGCCCGAGGGGAGCGACCGGGCCCTGAGAGAGTCCTGCAGACCGGGCCCTGGGAGAGTCCTGCAGACCGGGCCCTGAGAGAGTCCTGCAGACCGGGCCCTGAGAGAGTCCTGCAGACCGGGCCCTGAGAGAGTCCTGCAGACCGGGCCCTGAGAGAGTCCTGCACCTGCTGAATGTCTCACTATGAGGCCCAAAGAATCCAGATGTTTCAAGTGAATTGATGAAGATCGACTTGTCGACTTTCACACTCTTGGTGCAGGGCTCAGGGGCCGGGAGTCCAACAGAGGGCTGGGAGTCCAACAGAGGGCTGGGAGTCAAACAGAGGGCTGGGAGTCCAACAGAGGGCCGGGAGTCCAACAGAGGGCTGGGAGTCCAACAGAGGGCTGGGAGTCCAACAGAGGGCTGGGAGTCCAACAGAAGGCTGGGAGTCCAACAGAGGGCTGGGAGTCCAACAGAGGGCCGGGAGTCAAACAGAGGGCTGGGAGTCCAACAGAGGGGCCGGGAGTCCAACAGAGGGCCGGGAGTCAAACAGAGGGCTGGGAGTCCAACAGAGGGCTGGGAGTCCAACAGAGGGCTGGGAGTCCAACAGAGGGCTGGGAGTCCAACAGAGGGCTGGGAGTCCAACAGAGGGGCCGGGAGTCCAACAGAGGGCTGGGATCCAAACGGGCTGGGAGTCCAACAGAGGGGCCGGGAGTCCAACAGAGGGCTGGGAGTCCAACAGAGGGGCTGGGAGTCCAACAGAGGGCTGGGAGTCCAACAGAGGGCTGGGAGTCCAACAGAGGGGCTGGGAGTCCAACAGAGGGCTGGGAGTCCAACAGAGGGCTGGGAGTCCAACAGAGGGCTGGGAGTCCAACAGAGGGGCTGGGAGTCCAACAGAGGGCTGGGAGTCCAACAGAGGGGCCGGGAGTCCAACAGAGGGGCTGGGAGTCCAACAGAGGGGCTGGGAGTCCAACAGAGGGGCTGGGAGTCCAACAGAGGGCTGGGAGTCCAACAGAGGGCTGGGAGTCCAACAGAGGGCTGGGAGTCCAACAGAGGGGCTGGGAGTCCAACAGAGGGCTGGGAGTCCAACAGAGGGCTGGGAGTCCAACAGAGGGGCTGGGAGTCCAACAGAGGGGCTGGGAGTCCAACAGAGGGCTGGGAGTCCAACAGAGGGGCTGGGAGTCCAACAGAGGGGCCGGGAGTCCAACAGAGGGCTGGGAGTCCAGCAGAGGGGCTGGGAGTCCAACAGAGGGGCTGGGAGTCCAACAGAGGGCTGGGAGTCCAACAGAGGGGCCGGGAGTCGGGAGTCCAACAGAGGGGCTGGGAGTCCAACAGAGGGGCCGGGAGTCCAACAGAGGGGCCGGGAGTCCAACAGAGGGGCCGGGAGTCCAACAGAGGGCTGGGAGTCCAACAGAGGGGCCGGGAGTCCAACAGAGGGCTGGGAGTCCAACAGAGGGGCTGGGAGTCCAACAGAGGGCTGGGAGTCCAACAGAGGGGCCGGGAGTCCAACAGAGGGCTGGGAGTCCAACAGAGGGGCTGGGAGTTCAACAGAGGGCTGGGAGTCCAACAGAGGGCTGGGAGTCCAACAGAGGGCTGGGAGTCCAACAGAGGGGCTGGGAGTCAAACAGAGGGCTGGGAGTCAAACAGAGGGCTGGGAGTCCAATAGAGGGGCTGGGAGTCAAACAGAGGGCTGGGAGTCCAACAGAGGGCTGGGAGTCCAACAGAGGGGCTGGGAGTCCAACAGAGGGCTGGGAGTCAAACAGAGGGCTGGGAGTCCAACAGAGGGCTGGGAGTCCAACAGAGGGGCTAGGAGTCCAACAGAGGGCTGGGAGTCCAACAGAGGGCTGGGAGTCCAACAGAGGGCTGGGAGTCCAACAGAGGGGCTGGGAGTCCAACAGAGGGCTGGGAGTCCAACAGAGGGGCTGGGAGTCCAACAGAGGGCTGGGAGTCCAACAGAGGGCTGGGAGTCCAACAGAGGGGCTGGGAGTCCAACAGAGGGGCCGGGAGTTCAACAGAGGGCTGGGAGTCCAACAGAGGGCTGGGAGTCCAACAGAGGGGCCGGGAGTCCAACAGAGGGCTGGGAGTCCAACAGAGGGCTGGGAGTCCAACAGAGGGCTGGGAGTCCAACAGAGGGGCTGGGAGTCCAACAGAGGGGCCGGGAGTCCAACAGAGGGCTGGGAGTCCAACAGAGGGCTGGGAGTCCAACAGAGGGCTGGGAGTCCAACAGAGGGGCTGGGAGTCCAACAGAGGGCTGGGAGTCCAACAGAGGGCTGGGAGTCCAACAGAGGGCTGGGAGTCCAACAGAGGGGCTGGGAGTCCAACAGAGGGCTGGGAGTCCAACAGAGGGGCTGGGAGTCCAACAGAGGGGCTGGGAGTCCAACAGAGGGCTGGGAGTCCAATAGAGGGGCTGGGAGTCAAACAGAGGGCTGGGAGTCCAACAGAGGGCTGGGAGTCCAACAGAGGGGCTGGGAGTCAAACAGAGGGCTGGGAGTCCAACAGAGGGCTGGGAGTCCAACAGAGGGCTGGGAGTCCAATAGAGGGGCTGGGAGTCAAACAGAGGGGCTGGGAGTCCAACAGAGGGCTGGGAGTCCAACAGAGGGCTGGGAGTCCAACAGAGGGCTGGGAGTCCAACAGAGAAACTCTACAGTACTAAAGAGCACTTCAGAATAGTTGAATGTTTTCTCTGAATAAAGAAGTATTTGTTGAGTTACATCGTATTTCAACAGATCCACCATTTTTTAAATATGTTTGATACGAAGTCGTGTCTTTGGTTGATTCTTGTCATTTGAAGACATTTGTTTAATATCAACAGAGATCAAATATTTCTACCTTCACTGGATTTTTAAACGTTTTTTTTTTTTTTAAAAATCACCTCTAACTTTTATCTTTTTTTTTTTTTTTTTAAATTTTTTGTATTTTTGAAGAAAATAAAAAAAAAAAAAAAAAAAAGTAAAAAAAAAAAAAAAAAAAAAAAAAAAAAAAAAAAAAAAAATTTTTTTTTTTTTTTTTATTTATATCTAAAGTTAAATATATTTATTTATATCTAAAGTTAAATATATTTATTTATATCTAAAGTGAAATATATTTATTTATATCTAAAGTGAAATATATTTATTTATATCTAAAGTGAAATATATTTATTTATATCTAAAGTGAAATATATTTATTTATATCTAAAGTGAAATATATTTATTTATATCTAAAGTGAAATATATTTATTTATATCTAAAGTGAAATATATTTATTTATATCTAAAGTGAAATATATTTATTTATATCTAATGTGAAATATATTTATTTATATCTAAAGTGAAATATATTTATTTATATCTAAAGTTAAATATATTTATTTATATCTAAAGTGAAATATATTTATTTATATCTAAAGTGAAATATATTTATTTATATCTAAAGTGAAATATATTTATTTATATCTAAAGTGAAATATATTTATTTATATCTAAAGTGAAATATATTTATTTATATCTAAAGTGAAATATATTTATTTATATCTAAAGTGAAATATATTTATTTATATCTAAAGTGAAATATATTTATTTATATCTAAAGTGAAATATATTTATTTATATCTAAAGTGAAATATATTTATTTATATCT
>JACEEU010001003.1:0-27659 GCA_016630915.1 Callionymus lyra
AAAACAATAACGTTTATATACTGTGTGCTGATACGCTAGCTTCAGCATTTCGGCTGTGAACACACATCTTATAGTACAATAAACGTAACGTACATGTCATGACCTATGTTTAGTGAGTGTTCGCTCACAAGCTAGCGAAATAACATTAGCATTCACGTTTTCATCCAAAATACAAATAAACAAACGTTACTGACGTTTCTATACAACAGCACTAGTGCAAACATATGAAATGAAAAACTTACATCGGTATAAAGTTGAAAAATTGACCGAGGGGGCGTCGCTCTCAACGTGCTCTCTTGCCTCCATTTGACTGGTAGTGACGTAACTTCCGTTCACAACGTCAACGTCATTAATATGGCGGCCATTTAGGGTGGTTAGTGTCCATCGAACCATACTCAGTTCTGTGGGAATGTTAGTTTGTAGAATAAACTTTTTAGTAGAAATTCGTTAACAAGCAAGAAAAAACACCCAAATAAAAGAGAAATAGAATAAAATAAATTGGCTATATAATATATACACAATCATATTTAATAAATAACAAGAGGTGCAGTTAAATAGTTATCTTGGTGTGTTCTTGTTGTGGAGTCTGATGCAGAGGGAGGAAAGCCTGCGTACCTCTCCCTCACACACCGGAGGAGATCCTATCACTGATGGAGCTCCTCAATCCCTCAGTTGTGCTGGAGAGGGTGAGACAAGTTCCTCCTCTGGGCCCAGCTTGCTCCGCATCCTCCCTCCAGTCACTTCCTCCACAGGATCCAGGGGCGCCCTAGGACGTAACCGGCCTTCTTAATAAGGCTGTCCAGTTTAGCCCTATCCTTTGCTGTCATGCTGCTCCCCCAGCAGACCACACCGTTGAAGATGGCAGAGTACGCCAATTTAGTGTGCATGGCGCACTTAATTTCGCATACTATGAATACTAACTTTGAGTAGCTAGTATGCGATTTGAGACACAGCACTGCTTCAGTCATTGTCACTAATGAGCAGCACCTGTGAACTGTGAGGTAATGGAGGGTCTCAGTCAGTCAGTCAGTCAGAGAGAGAAGACGCTCCAAGTTCACAACAATGGCTTCAGTCCAAAGACGCCAATGGTTGGTGAAATGTTTTCTTTACTTTGATTGTGTATTGATTGAATGCTTCTGAGATGTTCAAATGGATGTTTAACTGCGTTTAATATTAGTTAAGGAACACATTGCAGCATTATATGGATTTGTGTGTGTGTGTGTGTGTGTGTGTGTGTGCGTCTGAATTGGGCATGTGTGTGTGCTATGAAGTGTGAAAAGTGTGCTAGCATGCTACATACACTCAGCATGAATGTGCAGGTTCAGACCAGTTATAGGCGCCGCCCTGGTTGAAAGCGCGCTAAAATAAATATGTTATACGGTTTCGTCTAGTTACACTGCAAAAGATATTCATTTTGTTTTATTTAGTGTACACTCCTCCAGCATTCTCAGCCTATAGCAGCTAAGATTAACAGTTAAGTTAGTTATAGCAGCTAAAGATAAACAGTTAAGTTAGTTATAGGCTTTATCGAAAAGCAGAGGGGCTTGAAAACTAAAGGCCCTGGCTCCAAATCTACATTTAGAGATTTGTGGTATAACTATAATATATATAATAATAATATATAAACTAATGTTTTCGTGTTGCCAGCATCTCTAACATATTCAGAAAGGTCTGTCCTCGAAGGGGGGTATTGAGAGGCGCGCCCCCAAAAAGTAAGTGTGTGTGTGTGTGTGTGTGTGTGTGTGTGTGTGTGTGTGTGTGTGTGTGTGTGTGTGTGTGTGTGTGTCTTTTAGAAGTCCTTCTTAATGCACGCCTGCACACCAACACATGACACAGTCGCAGTAGAAAAAACATGAAGGAAGTTTACCGGCGATATGAAGAAGTGTGATCTATCACCACGGTGACGAGGTATTATACCTGTAGGCCTTTATTTTCTAAAAATATAGAGCCACTCGATCCGTCCTTGAATTTGAAACGTTGTTGATTATTGTCGACCGTCTCAACATCTTCATGCTGGTCATCTGCATATTCAGAGGCAAGACCGTCAACTGCTGAACCCACATGGTCGGCATAATCGTCAGCAGTTCCCCCAGGAAGTTGGTCAACGGCGATGACATGAACATCTTTTGTGGGGCTCACTGGCGATGAGAACACCTTCCTGGGTCGTGGCATCAAACGCGACTGTGATGTCTTTGGTCTTCATGCACATGTGTGAAGCTTGAAGATCTGCAACGACACCTGATCCACGAGCATCTGTTCAACAGTCTTGAAACAAAAGTATCATTTGTTTAAATGTAAAACAGTGGATACATAAAGCAAAGTGACGTCGTATTGAATTGATGAACTTCATGAAATCAGGCGGAAGTGACGGAAAATGTCAACATGACTCGTGCGACTCCAACAGGAAACGGCTCCAAAAAAAACCACGTGCGAATCGATCGATTCAGAAGATACTTGGCAGACTGACAGGTAAATATGTACTTTATACCTGTCTGACCTCACATCTACCCGTCTGACCTTCTTTCTAACCTTTTATTGTGAAGTGACCTTGAGTCTCTTGAAAGTTTTAAACCAAATGTTTTATTATATCATGATGAACATCATAAGTGACACTTGCTCCACTGAACTTCAAGTCTTCAGTCGACTCAACAAGTGATGAAAGAGTTTCTTCAACAACATTCAGATCAACACGTTTGTTTCAGGAGCAGATTTCTTCCATCATCACTGTCAGCACTTTAATGATGATTGACAGCAGCAACACACGTGTGTTGGAGGAACACACTCACACACTCAGGTCACACACACACACTGAGGAACCAGAACCAGGAACCTCTGTGACTCCAAATCCCAGGTACAAAGGTTCAGTGGAGGTGAAGAAGGTGTCGAGGTGTTTCTTTCCATCAGAGGAGACACTGTAGAAGGTTAAATATCCAGGTTCACTAAAGTTCATCAACATTCCTACTCTGTGAGAAACTTCTTGACTCTTGATGACATATTCGTTCTTATCGTGACAGAATTTATATCCATCATCATCAGAGCAGCTCAGACTCCAGGAATAACGGTTCTGTCCAAACTCAGACTCGTCTTCTTTCCCTCCGTCTCTTCTGAGAGTCAGTGCGATAGAAGCTCCTCCTCTCCACTCCAGCTCCCAGTAACATGGTCCAGTCACAGCTTCTCTGCTCATCACCTGAAGACACCGGTGGAAACTGACGGGATGGTCCAGATAATCCTGATCCTGCGTCACAAGTTCCACCGTCCTGTTGTCGTTGGACAGTAGGAGGCGCCGGTGTGCTGTGTCCGGGTCCAGTGAGAGTGGACGGAAGTCTGAGAGAAGAAGACACGAGAGGTGATGATGGTGGAAGAACTTTCTCTTCAACACAATCATGGACTCAGTGTCCCAGCAAGCTAGGGAGGGCTGCTCTGTTTGTTGACATCTAGTGGAGATCATCTTCAAAGTGAAGTCAACAGTCTTCTGAGACTGGGACCACCTCCAGAGAAGAACCAGGAGGAACATCCCAGAATCATCTTGTCACATTTGATTGACACCAGTGTGTCCATATCAAGTCAGCAGCTAAACTAGCATGTAGCTAACATGATGTTTCTTCATGTTCTTGAAACATCTCTGCGTTCATCTCCACCATCATCCTGGACTTGATGAAGCTCCATCAGCAGATTCAAGTGTAACAACATCTCAACATCACAACTGCTCCACTAGAAGCTGACAGAGTCAAGGAGTTCTCATCCATCAATCAAATCAAACTTACACTTCTTCCATCCAGATGTTAACCTCTGTGGTCCACAGTGATCCAGCCTGGAGGAGGAAACATTGAGAAGATCAGATTCATTTGACTTCAGATGCTAAGTGGACGTTCTTTCATGACTGTGTTGACCACAACAAAGATGGATCTAGAAACACTCGCTCAGTCTCCACTGTCTCCTTGTTCTTCCACTGGTGTCCAGCAGGAGAACATGGAGAAGCTCTGAGAGTTGGATTCATGTGCTCAGTTCAGATGAAGAGTCTGAGCAGCGTCACACACTCACATCTCTCTGCTTCTGATCACATGTTCAGTCTGAAGATCTTTGGAGCTCAGTCAGTGAGTTCTGCTGCTCCGTCCATACCTGAGAGTCTCCAGCCTCCAGTCTGGACTCTCCAGTCCAGCAGACAGCAGCTCCAGTCCTGGTCCTCCTGGATGATTGAAGCTCAGGTCCAGCTCTCTCAGATGGGACGGGTTAGATGTCAAAGCTGAGACCAGAGAAGAACAACCTCCTGCTGAGATCTGACACGCTGACAGACTGTAATGAAGGAGAAACAGTTTCATTAAATCAGAAGAACTGAAGACATGATGTTCTGACCTGAGAGTCTCCAGGTGACAGTGTGGACTCTTCAGTCCAGCAGACAGCAGCTCCACTCCTGGATCCTTCAGGTCGTTTCTACTCAGGTCCAGTTGAGTCAGACTAGAGGACGGAGAGCTGAGGACTGAGGACAGAAGTGAACAACTTCTCTCTGACAGTCGACACCTGATCAGCCTGTGAAAGAGACGGAAACGTCAACAAGAGATTTTTTCTCTATTTTGACTTGAAAGCCTTGATTGGAGGAAACACTGAACTCTTGACGTTCATAAGATCATCACATGATTGTGTGAACATTTGAAGACTTTGATTTCAATCAGGATCAACTTGATCAAACACATGAAATAATGAAGTTTTCATCAGTTCAACACTTGATGTATAAATGATCACATGACTCACTGTTGTGAGAGGATTGATGTGTGTTTGGATGACAAACAAACACAAGAGAAGAAAACATGAGAAAAACACAAGTGTTTGTGTTTAATGTCAGTGTTAGTGTTAGTGTTGTGTAACTCCACTCACACTGTTGTTGTGTAACTCCACTTAAGCCTCATTATATTTCTGTCAATCTGTTTGCATAACCTTATCACCTGTATTCGTTCATTATCATTGAGTGTTCTATTCAATAAAGGTCAAGCCCGAACACTCAGGAAACGTGTCAATAACTTCTGTCTGTAACTTTCACCCCATTAGTCAGACATAACACCAGCTGAATGTTACCTTATAAGGACTTGTGTGCAACAGTAGACAGACAACGGCCTTGTAAGATAACGGCCTTGTAAGAATATATGTGCGTTTGTTCACACTCGTAACTCAGAGCTCTGAGCTTATCGGAAGAATAAACGAAATGGAGGCGGAAGGCACTTCGAAATTAACATTGAAAGGGAGAAATAGAGCAGGAAGAGTGAAAAATCTTCAAGACACATAATGTTTGGTAAGATGGTTGCATCTGTCCACTGCTCTGCTTGTGACTAAATCAGTTACAGGAAGTACAGCTGCTGGTATCAAAGGGGTGGAGTCAATCCCGCCCTCTGAGAAAGAGGCGGGGGAAGATTGGAAAGGAAAGTTGAAACGAGGCCTTTTCGATTCCGAGACGAACTCTGAGCTGATTGTTCTCCAGGCAACCAGGGATCCCACTATACCTTACTTCAAGAATCAGGTGAGAAAGATTTTATCTTATTTTCCTCATAGATTTATAATCTAAAATTAAGTTTATATTTGGTTAGGAAAAGATTACATATATATTTTATATTAGTTTTGGTTGCCTGGAAGAATAAACGTAAGTCTCTGGTTCTGTCACAAATTTAGATTATATTTTTCAATAGTGCTTTCTCAAGCTGATGCTCGTTTTTTGGGGTATTGCATGGTCAGGATTTTATAATGGATTTTAATTAGTTAATTTAAGTTTTGGTTCTTAATTTAGATTTTTAAATTCTTCCTCTTTTATATTTTCATTTAATTATTTTTTGATAATCGCTTCTTTACTTATTATTATTATTATTATTTTTAGCATTATTATTAATATCATTAATATTATTATTAATTTGTTCTATTCATTTATTGACAAGACAAAAGTAACTATTACTACAGGTGACAAGTTAAAGCTCCTGACAGGGAAGAAAAATAAGAAACTTTAAACTCTGTTTTAACTTAATGGTAATTAATTACACAAAGTGCCCTTATTGAGCTCTTGAGCTAGCCAGATACAGCTAATTAGGATTCAACTTAAAGACTTAAAAGAGCTTCTCTAAAAATAGAGAGATGATAGTTGATGATAGTTCTAGGGTCCTATCATAGCTCCCTATTGGCCACTGGCTGGAGTGCATGGGTGTGGCAGGAGAAGAGGACGAGGGTATGGAAACAAACAAAGAATTTTGTTCAACAATGGCGCATTTTTGGCTTTTAGTCCAGGAACTTTGGTCCAGTTCCCTATTGATGACACCTACAGTTGAAGAAATCTTTCTGAGCTGAACAAACAAGAACTCAACCTCAACAACTCTCCACCAAGAATGAACTTCTGCTCCAGAGAGGGAGGAGCTGTACTGGTTCAACGTGATTGAACATCTGATTTCTCTGATCTTGAAAAGACTTTTGAGACTTCATTCCTATGATCCACCTTTGGACCCCCACGCTGCACTAAGAACTATATCTGGGATGATGATGAACGTGATTATGAAGACAAATGGCACGATCTGGTCGCAAACATGAACTTGACTCTTGTCTGCGTGACAATTTTGTGGTCCTGATGGTGTGGCTGCTGAACTAACTACTGAACAAGGTGTTCTCTATGCTCTCTCTGACACTTCTGTCCCTCGTGTTGCTCTTGCTGTGGTTGCTGGTGGAGAAGCTCGGGCCCTGAGATAAATGATTAAGAAATGCAAAGTTGTTTGTGATTTGACGAAAAAGTACACAAATCTAGCCTGTAAGAGACATATCTTCCTGAGTCTAAAATGTAACAGTAAAAAAGTAAATCCCAGAATAACATACTCTGATTGCTCCACTCAGAGCTATGAAGAAAGCAGCCATAAGAAAATTAAACAAAAACTTGTGTGGTCGACTGATGCAGAATTTTATTTAAACTAATTAAAAGTGACTCTGTCTAGAGCTGCTGACTTGTCACCTCCAGAGACTAGACTATAGAGACTAAAATACTGTAGGAGGAAAGGTCAAAGAAAAAAAATAATAGATTAAGAGATAAATTAAAAGAAACACTGAGAAATTTAAATATGACATTCTTCTCTCTAGAAGAATAAACCAAATAACTATAGACTAATAGGAAATCTCCTTGAAGTGAATATTTGAAACTAGTTAAGATAAGCAAAAGAGTAATCTAGAATAGATACTGTATTTCTGTTGTGGGTAAATAATTAAAGAGCTATGACTGACACCTGATCTAATTAACCATTACATTCATAAAACACATTTGAACTCACACAATACTCTCGGACATTCACATAGATATTACAAATAACACTGAGCTCAGAGATAAACAACCAAACACATGATGTTTTCAATTTAAATTGAATAAGATAAAGAGGTGTCTCTGCTACGACCTGCTCCCTGTGTGTGTGAGAGAAGAAAGAATTCCCTCGAACCTCCGCCTCGGTTTCTCTCTTCACCATGAAGTCAAAACATACTGATAATTTGAACTCTCTGCTAACTTCAAGGTTTATTAAAAAAAAAAAAACACATGACAAACTTTAACAGACCCCACCTCGTCTCCCCTATTCCCAAACAATCCCCGCCTCACCTCATCCACAGATCGAAGTTATGACTACACAACTCGTGACACACACACAATATCCTCATCATCACCTGAATAGATTCAAAACTGACCTTCTCATAACTTCTGATCATTCTTATCCTGTTAGAGGTGGTGTTGAGAAGCCCTCCAGAGAGGGAGAAATAAGAAGCCACTGTCCACTGCAGACTTAAATATATCATAGAAGGTAAACAAGAAATATGAGCCAGCATGAGTAAAGCTAAAACTTGCCTAGCAAGTTTAAATATAGTTTAGGAAACTACTCTTTGGACATGTGGTGATATAGTTAAGATGTGTAAATTACCAAACACAAGAAATCATGATTTAAGATAAATACAACTTCCCTCAAACTAATAAGACTTTACTTAATGCTAAAAGAAGGAACATAGTGGTGTTATATATTTAAAAGGACATTCAATCGGACTTGACAAAATATCAAAAGGTAATCGTGCGGCAGATGCATTGGCAAAACAAACCGCGGGTTATCAGCCACAAGGGCAAATGATGGTGGTTCCAGCTGAAGAAATGGATGGGCAGTCATCTTGGTCAAAAATTCTTCACATTCAATCTCAAGCATCACCTGAAGAAATTTCAATGTGGATAAATCAAGGCTTAGGGAAAACAGAAGAAGGTGTCTGGTGTAAAAGGGGACGCCCGGCTGCACCAGTAGCCTATCTGAAATCTCTAATCCTTGAGGCACATGGTCCTACACATGTAGGCAGAGAAGAAACAATTCGAAGATTGGACAATTGGTGGCATCCATTTAAAAACCAAATGGTGAAACAAGCACTAATCTCGTGTAATGTTTGCAATCAAGCTGCAATTAGGCCTACTCTCAAACCATTACCAGGACTAACACACCCTTCAGTTTTCTTTCCAGGACAAATGGTTGTTATCGACTATACTGACATGTTGGTCCCAGTTTCTGGATACAGGTACCTGTTGGTGATGGTGGACGCCTACTCAGGATGGCCAGAAGCATATCCTTGCCGGAAAGAAGATGCAAAAAGCGTCTCTAAACATTTGGTTAACCATTACATTCCAACTCATGGTTTTCCCCATTGTCTGAAAAGTGACAATGGCACGCATTTCAAGAACACCCACTTACAACAGGTGGAGCGCCAATTGGGCCTCAAACACAAGTTTGGTTCTGTTTACCACCCCGAGTCACAGGCACAGGTGGAGAAAATGAACAGGACGTTGAAGGACAACCTCAACCGAGTCATGATAAGTACCGGAGTCAACTGGCTCGCGGCACTACCAATGGCACTGATAAGTGTTCGAATGTCTGTTAATACCCGGACGGGCTACTCTCCATTCGAACTCCACACAGGTTGCTGTTTTCCAGGACCCCACGCTCCATTACCAATATCAAACCTAAGGGGTTCTCCAAGCAGACTGAAGAGGACCCCAAGCAACCCGTCCCACTGCAGGTCACCCCGTGTGTCTACCTGAAGGTGCTCAAGCGAAAGTGGACGGAACCACGCTGGACTGGTCCTCATCGCGTACTGGAAAGGACGTCTCACGCCCTCCGGCTGGAAGGCAAAGGAGACACCTGGTTCCACCTGACGCAGTGTGCATAACACCATCTGGATGTTACCTTATAAGGACTTGTGTGCAACAGTAGACAACAGCCTTGTAAGAAAATATGCGCATGTTTTCACAACAGTAGATAACGGCCTTGTAAGAATATATGCGCGTGTTTTCACACTCGTAACTCAGAGCTCTGCGCACCTGTCGTTGTTATACATCTTGTGTAACTTCTTAATAAACCTTTTTGCCTGACTTCACGGACCGGACTCTGTCTCTCTACCCAAAGGATCCAACGAATCTGCTCGACTACTTCAGGACTCATCATGTATGTGAACAATCGTTGGTGTAACCCTGGACATATCTCTGTGAAGAAAGTCTCATGTTGCCGTAATCTCGAGCTACTAGCTGTTAGCCTGCGGCCATATTATCTGCCGAGGGAAATCAGTCACGTAATCAAGCTTTGTGTCTACATTCCCCCAAACACTGACGCAGCCACTGCCTGTGAGAAAATCCACTCCGTCACATCCAGGCTTCAGACACAGCACCCTGATGCACTTGTGATCCTTTCTGGGGACTTTAATCATGTAACTTTGGACAGTACATTGGCTGTGTTTAATCAAGTTGTTGATTGTCCCACACGGAACAACAGGACAATAGATCTCCTGTATGTTAATGTTAAAGACGCATACAGAGCGACTCCCCTCCCCCCACTAGGGAAGTCTGATCACAACTTGGTTCACCTACAGCCTTTGTACACCCGCCTGGTCCAAAAGTTGCCTGCTGCAACGCGATCCATCAGGAGGTGGTCCCCAGAGATGGAGAATGCCCTGAAAGACTGTTTTGACACCACGGTTTGGGATGTGCTGCTGGACCCGCATGGAGAGGGGATGACACACTGCCTGACGGATTACCTGAACTTCTGCACTGACGTGGTCTCACCTGTCAGGACTGTTCGCTGCTACCCTAATAACAAGCCCTGGGTTACGCAAGAAGTCAAGGCTGTTCTCAACAAGAAGAAAGTTGCCTTCAGGAGCAGAGACAAGGAGGCCATGAAGGCTGCACAGCAGGAGGTAAAACTCTGTGTGAGGGAAGCTAAGGACACCTACAGGAGGAAGGTGGAAGAAAAGCTGAGGGAGAACAACATGAGGGACGTCTGGGAAGGTGTGAGGACCATCACTGGTCTTAACACAAAGACCAAAGCCACAGGGGGGGACTACTGAGAGGGCTAAGGAACTTAACACCTTCTTCAACCGCTTTGACCAGTCCCTACCCCCCACGGCAGCCACATCTCCTTCTTCCCTCAACACACCTCCCCCCAGACACCTCATCACCCCACCTCGTCTCCCCTATTCCCAAACAATCCCCGCCTCACCTCACCACAGACCAGGTCAGAGGACAGCTGAGGAAAATCCGACCCAGGAAAGCAGCAGGCCCAGACAAGGTGTGTCCAAGGGTACTGAACACATGTGCTACTGAACTGGGTGAACCAATCCAACGCGTGTTCAACCTTAGCCTGAAGCTAAGGAGAGTGCCCACCATTTGGAAGACATCATGCATCGTCCCCGTTCCAAAAAAGAACCGGCCCAACGAACTAAATGACTTCCGACCAGTGGCACTCACTTCGCATCTGATGAAGACTATTTCTCAACCCCAGGTACAACATGCCCAGGACAACCTTCAGTTTGCCTACCAGCCAGGTGTTAGTGTGGAGGATGCCATCCTCTACATGTTACACCGAGCCCACTCCCACCTGGACAATGGAAGCGGCACAGTGAGGATTCTTTTCCTGGACTTCTCTAGTGCCTTCAATACCATCTGGCCAACCTTACTACGGGACAAACTGGGCGGGATGGGAGTGGACCCCTTTCTGGTAGACTGGATCTCTGACTACCTCACTGGCAGGCCCCAGTACGTCAGGCTAAAGAACGCCACGTCTGACACGGTGGTCAGCAGCACGGGAGCACCCCAAGGCACAGTTTGGCTCCTGTTCTCTTCACCCTGTACACCTCAGACTTCTGCTACAACTCGGAGCTATGCTACATACAGAAGTATGCAGATGACACAGCCATTGTTGGGTGCATCAGGGATGACAGAGAGGAGGAGTATAGGAGACTGGTGGATGACTTCGCTGCATGGAGCCACACAAACCACCTACAGCTTAACACCTCAAAGACAACGGAGCTGGACATTGACTTTAGGAGGTCTACCGCACTAAATTCGCAAGACACGCCCCTACCGCGCGAAATTCGCAAGACACGCCCCTACCGCGCTGAAATTTGCAATACACGACCCTACCGCGCGAAATTCGCAAGACACGCCCCTACTGTGCGAAATTCGCAAGACACGCCCCTACCGCGCGGAAATTTGCAAGACACGCCCCTACCGCGCGTAATTCGCAAGACACGCCTCACTCTCGCGAAATTCGCAAGACACGCCTCTACCGCGCGGAAATTTGCAAGACACGCCCCTACCGCGCGAAATTTGCAAGACACGCCCCTACCGCGCGAAATTCGCAAGACACGCCTCTACCGCGCGATAAATTTGCAAGACAAGACACGCCTCTACCGCGCGAAATTTGCAAGACACGCCCCTACCGCGCGAAATTTGCAAGACACGCCCCTACCGCGCGAAATTCGCAAGACACGCCCCTACCGCGCGAAATTCGCAAGACACGCCTCTACCGCGCGAAATTCGCAAGACACCCGCAAGACACCCCCTTCCGCAAAGACACGCCCCTACCGCGCGAAATTTGCAAGACACGCCCCTACGCGCGAAATTTGCAAGACACGCCCCTACCGCGCGAAATTTGCAAGACACGCCCCTACCGCGCGAAATTTGCAAGACACGCCCCTACCGCGCGAAATTCGCAAGACACGCCTCTACCGCGCGAAATTTGCAAGACACGCCCCTACCGCGCGAAATTTGCAAGACACGCCTCTACCGCGCGAAATTTGCAAGACACGCCCCTACCCCGCAAATTTGCAAGACACGCCCCTACCGCGCGAAATTCGCAAGACACGCCCCTACCGCGCGCAAGACACGCCCTACCGCGCGAAATTTGCAAGACACGCCCCTACCGCGCGAAATTTGCAAGACACGCCCCTACCGCGCGAAATTTGCAAGACACGCCCCTACTGCGCGAAATTCGCAAGACACGCCCCTACTGCGCGAAATTCGCAAGACACGCCCCTACCGCGCGAAATTTGCAAGACACGCCCCTACCGCGCGAAATTTGCAAGACACGTCCCTACCGCGCGAAATTTGCAAGACACGCCCCTACCGCTCGAAATTTGCAATACACGCCCCTACCGCGCGAAATTCGCAAGACACGCCCCTACCGCGCGAAATTTGCAAGACACGCCCCTACCGCGCGAAATTTGCAAGACACGCCCCTACCGCGCAAAATTCGCAAGACACGCCCCTACCGCGCGGAAATTTGCAAGACACGACCCTACCGCGCGAAATTTGCAAGACACGCCCCTACCGCGCGGAAATTTGCAAGACACACGCCCCTACTCGCATGAAATTTGCAAGAAACCGCGCAAGACACGCCCCTACCGCGCGAAATTCGCAAGACACGCCCCTACCGCGCGAAATTCGCAAGACACGCCCCCTACCGCGCTGCAAGACACGCCCCCCGCGGAAATTTGCCAAGACACGCCCCTACTGACGACGAAATTCGCAAGACACGCCCCTACCGCGCGAAATTCGCAAGACACGCGCAAGACACGCCCCTACCGCGCGGAAATTCGCAAGACACCCCTTCCAACACGCCGAAATTTGCAAGACACACCGCCCCCACCGCGCGAAATTCCGCAAGACACGCCTCTACCGCGCGAAATTTGCAAGACACGCCCCTACCGCGCGAAATTTGCAAGACACGCCCCTACCGCGCGAAATTTGCAAGACACGCCCCTACCGCGCGGAAATTTGCAAGACACGCCCCTACCGCGCGAAATTTGCAAGACACGCCCCTACCGCGCGAAATTCGCAAGACACGCCCCTACCGCGCAGACACCGCAAACACCACGCGGAAATTTGCAAGACCACCCCTACTGCGCAAGACACGCCCCTACCGCGCGGAAATTCGCAAGACACGCCCCTACTGCGCGGAAATTTGCAAGACACGCCCCTACCGCGCGAAATTTGCAAGACACGCCCCTACCGCGCGAAATTCGCAAGACACGCCCCTACCGCGCGAAATTTGCAAGACACGCCCCTACCGCGCGAAATTTGCAAGACACGCCCCTACCGCGCGAAATTCGCAAGACACGCCCTACCGGCAAGACACGCCCCTACTGCGCGAAATTTGCAAGACACGCCCCTACCGCGCGCGAACGCCCCGCAAGACACGCAAGACACGCCCCGCGAAATTTGCAAGACACGCCCCTACCGCGCGAAATTCGCAAGACACGCCCCTACCGCGCGAAATTCGCAAGACACGCCCCTACCGCGCGGAAATTTGCAAGACACGCCCCTACCGCGCGGAATTTGCAAGACACGCCCCTACCGCGCGAAATTCCGCAAGACACGCCCCTACCGCGCGAAATTCGCAAGACACGCCCTATGCAAATTTGCAAGACACGCCCCTACCGCGCGGAAATTTGCAAGACACGCCCCTACTGCGCGAAATTCGCAAGACACGCCTCTACCGCGCGAAATTTGCAAGACACGTCCCTACCGCGCGAAATTTTCAATACACGCCCCTACTGCGCAAGACACGCCCCTACCGCGCGGAAATTCGCAAGACACGCCCCTACTGCGCGGAAATTTGCAATACACGCCCCTTACCGCGCGAAATTCGCAAGACACGCCCCTACCGCGCGAAATTCGCAAGACACGCCCCTACCGCGCGAAAATTTGCAAGACACGCCCCTACTGCGCGGAAATTTGCAAGACACGACCCTACCGCGCGTAATTCGCAAGACACGCCCCTACCGCGCGAAATTTGCAAGACACGCCCCTACCGCGCAGAAATTTGTAAGACACGCCTCTACTGCGCGAAATTCGCAAGACACGCCTCTACCGCGCGAAATTTTCAATACACGCCCCTACTGCGCAAGACACGCCCCTACCGCGCGGAAATTTGCAAGACACGCCCCTACCGCGCGAAATTCGCAAGACACGCCTCTACCGCGCGAAATTTGCAAGACACGCCTCTACTGCGCGAAATTTGCAATACAAGCCCCTACCGCGCGAAATTCGCAAGACACGCCCCTACCGCGTGAAATTTGCAAGACACGCCCCTACCGCGCGAAATTTGCAAGACACGCCCCTACCGCGCGGAAATTCGCAATACACGCCCCTACCGCGCGAAATTTGCAAGACACGCCCTTATTGCGTAATTAGATGACCTGTGTGAGACAGATGGAGAGGATGCAAGGAGGAGAAGGTAAACTTTTGAAGAGGGCAACTGACACCTGATGACAGCGAGCAACTGTCACCTGATGACAGCGAGCAACTGTCACCTGATGACAGCGAGCAACTGACACCTGATGACAGCGAACAACTGACACCTGATGACAGCGAGCAATTGACACCTGATGACAGCGAGCAACTGACACCTGATGACAGCGAGCAACTGACACCTGATGACAGCGAGCAACTGACCAAACTGCTTTTGGCAGTGGAGAAGGGGACTCTATCACAGTATCAAGATCTTACTCTTGGTGACATCGATATTGACCCTGAAGGTATGGATACATCTGTGCATGTTGGTGTATATTTGTACAATATATTAATTCAGATGCTGGGGCAACCCATGCTTTTTTACTAATGATAAATGCATCACCAGTACTCTTTAACATTAAGGTAATGTTTATGCTGTATTTGGTAATTGAGGTCTTGAGATGAAGAACCTTTTCAATCAGTTTCAATTTGGAAGAATGGAAATGCAGTGTAACAGGTTGAATATAGATTACTTTCTCCTTAGATAGTGATAAATTGATGTATAACACTATACCTAAACATTTTGATTTAATGTGGGCCATCAGAATCAGAATCAGAATCCTTTATTTGTCCCGCGAGGGGAAATTCGGTTCAACAACAGCCAGAGTAATATACCAAGAAAATAAAACACCCAGAAATAAAAAAAAATAGGTCCAGGCGGTTCTCGAGGTGAACACCCAGGAACTTGTAAGACGTGACAATCTCAATGTCCTGTCCCCGGATGTTCAGTGGTGGGGGGAGATGGAGGGACACCGCCGGAAATCCACAATCAACTCCTTAGTTTTGCTGGAGTTGATCTTGAGGTGGTTTTCCAGGCACCAGTCAACAAAGTCCTGGACAAGTCCCCGGTACGACCCGTCATCCCCGTCCTTAATGAGGCCGACGATGGCGGAGTCGTCCGAGAACTTTTGCAGGTGACTGGTGGGAGACAGGTGTTGGAAGTCTGTAGTGTACAGTGAAAAAAGGAACGGTGCCAACACTGTTCCCTGGGGGACCCCTACACTGCACAGTAGAGTCTTCGAAACACCATCCCGGGTCCTCACGAACTGTGGACGGTTGGTGAGGTAGTCCACAATCCAGTCCGTGAGGTGAGTGTCCGCTCAAGACAGCTCCAGCTTGTCCCTCAGGATGTCTGACCTGATGGTGTTGAAAGCACTGCTTAGATCCAGGAAAAGGATCCTCACAGTGCCTCCAGGCGACTCCAGGTGAGAAAGTGCTCGGTGGAGAAGGAAGATGATGGCGTCCTCCACGCCGATGTCAGGTTGGTAGGCAAACTGCAACGGATCCATGGAGGAGCGCACCAGAGGACTCAGGTAACTAAGGACCAGCCGCTCCAGAGCCTTCATAAGGTGGGATGTCAAGGCCACAGGTCTGTAGCAGCTGGGATCCTTAGGGTGCTGAGTCTTCGGCACCGGTACCACACAGGACGTCTTCCACAGTAGTGGAACTCTTCCCAGGGTCAAGCTCATGTTGAACAGAAGTCCAACAATTTCACTTAACTGGTCAGAGCACGTCCTGATTACTTTGCCACCGATGCCGTCTGGTCCAGGGGCCTTTGTTGTCCTGGTTCTCCTGAGCTGATTTCTCACCTGGAGAGGTGTGAGGGACAGGTTGGGATGGGGGGGCATTGTCCCCTGTGGAGTCAGCGGGGGGGCTGAAACAATACAAGCTCGGGGGGGAGGAGAAGGTAAAAGAAGAGGTGTGAATGGTGTAATAGCGGGGCGGGGGGAGCCGACACCTCAAACCTTGAAAAATAACTGTTTAAGTTGTCGGGCCAATTTTTATCCCCCGCCGCTACAGAGAGCCTGGTCTGATGTCCGGATATGGATTTCAAACCTCTCCAGACATCTCTGGTGTTGTTGCTGGCCAGACTCTCTTCCATCTTCCTCCTGTACCTCTCCTTTCCCTCCCTGATCTTTCTTCTGAGCTCCTTCTGAACTGCCCTCAGATCCTCTTTGTTTCCTGACCTAAAGACTCTCTTCTTCTCCTTTAAGAGAGCCTTTATATCAGGATTAATCCAGGGTTTGTTGTTGGAGAAGCATCGTACAGTTCTGGTTGGTACAATGCTCTCCACACAGAAGTTGTAGTCCGTGACACAAGTGGTTAGACCGTCAATATCCTCCTTGTGGGACTCACTGAAGATGCTCCAGTCCGTGGTCTCAAAGCAGACCTTCAGAGCTTCCTCAGCTTCTTCAGACCACTTCTTGACCGAGCGAGTCACTGCTGGTTGCCTGCTCACAAGTGGCATGTAAACAGGTAGGAGATGGACCAGACAGTGGTCATCTCGTCCCAAAGGAGGAAGGGGGGATGATGAATAAGCGTCTTTAGTGTTCGCATAAAAAAGGTCCAGTGTGTTATTGTCCCTGGTGGCACAAGTGACGTACTGCATGAATTTGGGCAGACAGGAAGAGAGAGATGCATGATTAAAATCACCGGAGATGATAAAGAGGGCCTGAGGGCTCTGAGTCTGTAACCCGTTCACCACTCCAGTGATGACATCACATGCTGCCTCCGCGCTCGCCGACGGTGGGATGTACACAAGCACCGCGACAACATGTGAAAACTCCCGTGGCAAGTAGAAGGGTCTCAGACTCAGCGCCAAAAGTTCAATGTCAGGAGAGCAGTGTTGATCCTTTAAAGTGACGTGCCTGGAAAGGCACCACTTCTCGTTAACGAACACCGCCAGCCCTCCGCCCTTTCTCTTCATTTAGATTTGACTGTTGGTTTTTCTTCTTAAGGCTAAAACTGCTGAAGCTATGCTATATTTGTTTTATTTTCATATTTTCTTCCATTTTCACATCAGAAAGAGTTGATTCCTCACAAGAACATGTCAAGTGATGAGGGAATATTGAGTCGTCTACTGAGGCAACAGGTGAAGGACCAGGAGCCACCAGACACTCCAGCTTTACTTCCGACCACGGTCTCCAGTTCCACCCAGTGTTCTTCGCAATCAAGGTTAGTCTTGGGTTGGATTTTCTGCAATATGAATCTAACCTAATAAACCTGGGGCCTCATGTACTGAGGAGTTTTACGCACAAAAAAGCATGCTGAGCAACATTTCCAAGTCAATATGTATTAATACTGCAAAGAGCGGTACAACGTTCATAATTCCCTCCAGGTCTGTAGGTACGCAAGGATCAGGTGTGCAGATGCACGTCTCACTAGTCAGGTTGAGATGTTTACATCAGTTACATTAACCATCAATATTGATCATAAATTAACACACAGTAGTTACTTATTCAACTAATTAATATGTTCTCATTCACCAAATTAATGATCCGTATTTAATAAGACAACATCCATCATTTTATAATGAATATTTTAATCCGGTATTTTACTGTATTCAGGAAAAAAAGAAAGAATTATGAGATTGTTTTTATAATATAACAAAGAAAGTTATTCTGATGCTTCAAGTCAACGAATTAAAAGTCATGAATATTTTTGTGAAACAACGTTTGATCAAAGTGAAGCTGACGAATGAAAGCAGCTGAAGCTGTGATCACGTGATTTGAGTTTCCGGACATATTTAGTAGAAGATCTACGAACTTCTTAGTACATGAGGCCCCTGGTCTTACTGCTCAATACTGACCCCTTCAAGTAATTGTGCAGCAAAACCATCCACTCTTGTACTGTGGATATGTTTTAAATTGTGGTAAAAATAAAGATGCATATTCAGAGCTTCCTTTTTCCACTTAGGCAATTTAATGATAAATGGAAATGATGGCTTCATGATGGCCTTCATGATCTTGTACTTTAACAGTACTACTAAAAGAAAGAAGAGCTTGTGAAATCATTTTTGGATGGACTTTAAAAATTGATTTTTGTAATCAGACACGTCTATTTTTTCCTCCCAGATGACGGAGGTCTTGCCTCCAGATGAAAGTGTGAAGACAGCGAGGTGCCTGCAGTGAACGACACAAGTGAAGGTTCCTCAAAAGATCTTCTGCAGGAACTGCATCGATGCAGAGCCGTCACTCGAAGAACCTGGACTGGAGTAAAGAATGATGTCAGGAATCGTGTCACTAAAGAGACAGACTTGTTCTAAGAACTCACTATAGCTACTGGTTGTGTTTCTTATTTTAGACGCTTATGTTACTTTTGTTTTTTTTCCCAAAGCCCTTGTTTGTTATGTAGCCGGGTCTTGTTGTAGATTAGATCACTTATCATGTTGTTAGCAAGACCATGAAAAAAAATGTTCAAATTGAAACCTGATCGTTCTCAAGTCAATATGTCGACTGAATGATTTCATCATGTTCCTAAAACACAAGTGAACAGCAAAAGTGTGTTTGTTATTATTTCCTGCAGATGTTCATTGTGGTGCGACTGAGACATGTTGAGTCTCTGGACCTGCATCACTGGTCTGGAGAGTCTTTTGTGATTGACAGGTATTCGTGATACAATAGGACAGACGTTTATCACGGTATGTTGGGATCACGACTGACATTGTTGAAGTTATCAATATATAACTTTGTGACACGTCATCATAGGACAGATGATGCTACTGTAGACCAGTGTTACTCCATCAAACATCATACTGTAGACCAGTGTTACTCCATCAAACATCATACTGTAGACCAGTGTTACTCCATCAAACATCATACTGTAGACCAGTGTTACTCCATCAAACATCATACTGTAGACCAGTGTTACTCCATCAAACATCATACTGTAGACCAGTGTTACTCCATCAAACATCATACTGTAGACCAGTGTTACTCCATCAAACATCATACTGTAGACCAGTGTTACTCCTCCATTTATCAAACATCATACGGTGTAGACCAGTGTTACTCCATCAAACATCATACTGTAGACCAGTGTTACTCCATCAAACATCATACTGTAGACCAGTGTTACTCCATCAAACATCATACTGTAGACCAGTGTTACTCCATCAAACATCATACTGTAGACCAGTGTTACTCCATCAAACATCATACTGTAGACCAGTGTTACTCCATCAAACATCATACTGTAGACCAGTGTTACTCCATCAAACATCATACTGTAGACCAGTGTTACTCCATCAAACATCATACTGTAGACCAGTGTTACTCCATCAAACATCATACTGTAGACCAGTGTTACTCCATCAAACATCATACTGTAGACCAGTGTTACTCCATCAAACATCATACTGTAGACCAGTGTTACTCCATCAAACATCATACTGTAGACCAGTGTTACTCCATCAAACATCATACTGTAGACCAGTGTTACTCCATCAAACATCATACTGTAGACCAGTGTTACTCCATCAAACATCATACTGTAGACCAGTGTTACTCCATCAAACATCATACTGTAGACCAGTGTTACTCCATCAAACATCATACTGTAGACCAGTGTTACTCCATCAAACATCATACTGTAGACCAGTGTTACTCCATCAAACATCATACTGTAGACCAGTGTTACTCCATCAAACATCATACTGTAGACCAGTGTTACTCCATCAAACATCATACTGTAGACCAGTGTTACTCCATCAAACATCATACTGTAGACCAGTGTTACTCCATCAAACATCATACTGTAGACCAGTGTTACTCCATCAAACATCATACTGTAGACCAGTGTTACTCCATCAAACATCATACTGTAGACCAGTGTTACTCCATCAAACATCATACTGTAGACCAGTGTTACTCCATCAAACATCATACTGTAGACCAGTGTTACTCCATCAAACATCATACTGTAGACCAGTGTTACTCCATCAAACATCATACTGTAGACCAGTGTTACTCCATCAAACATCATACTGTAGACCAGTGTTACTCCATCAAACATCATACTGTAGACCAGTGTTACTCCATCAAACATCATACTGTAGACCAGTGTTACTCCATCAAACATCATACTGTAGACCAGTGTTACTCCATCAAACATCATACTGTAGACCAGTGTTACTCCATCAAACATCATACTGTAGACCAGTGTTACTCCATCAAACATCATACTGTAGACCAGTGTTACTCCATCAAACATCATACTGTAGACCAGTGTTACTCCATCAAACATCATACTGTAGACCAGTGTTACTCCATCAAACATCATACTGTAGACCAGTGTTACTCCATCAAACATCATACTGTAGACCAGTGTTACTCCATCAAACATCATACTGTAGACCAGTGTTACTCCATCAAACATCATACTGTAGACCAGTGTTACTCCATCAAACATCATACTGTAGACCAGTGTTACTCCATCAAACATCATACTGTAGACCAGTGTTACTCCATCAAACATCATACTGTAGACCAGTGTTACTCCATCAAACATCATACTGTAGACCAGTGTTACTCCATCAAACATCATACTGTAGACCAGTGTTACTACATCAAACATCATATTTCATCACTAGGATCTGAATGTGCAGGTCATGACCTTGAATGTCCCCAAAGGACAGCGAGGACCCCAAAAGATTAAAGGCGCCGACGAGGACGACTGCCTCTTCCAGCAGCTCCGCAGCAATTTCCATAATTTTCTATAATTTTCTGTTTTTTATTAATTTTTTACTATAATTTTTTTAAATGGATACTTTTGAACATGGAGAGAATCGTCTTGTTTACTCAAGAGAGGATCTACTGTCGCTGAAGTCAATGGCACGGGCTGGAGATCACCACGAGATCCCGATCGAACTTCAGCGCCGTTACAGAGGCTTCTCGGGCAGGGAGGAGGCTAAAGGCTAAGCTAACGGACAATCGGAGACGTCACAGACCAACGATCCCAACGATCACGATGGGGAACGTCAATTCACTGACGAATAAGATGGACGAGCTGTCTGCCCTCAACAACCAGCGGATCTACAGAGAGAGCAGCTTGTTTATCTTCACGGAGACGTGGCTCACTCAGCTGACTCCGGACTCACACGTGGAGCTGCCGGGTTTCAGCACCGTCAGAGCGGACAGAGACGGGCGCGCGTGTGGGAAGCGCAGAGGAGGAGGTCTGATCATGTACGTGAATAAACGCTGGTGTAGTCCGGGACACGTTACTGTGAAGAAAGTCTCGTGTTGTCAAGATTCAGAACTGTTGGCTGTCAGCATGCGTCCATATTATCTACCACGTGAGTTCAGTCACGTGATCGCGCTGTGTGTCTACATTCCTCCGAGCGCTGCGGCTGCATCTGCCTGTGAGAAGATCCACACAATGACAGCTCGACTTCAGAATCAACATCCTGACGCTTTTATCATCATCTCTGGAGACTTTAATCATGTCAACCTGGACTCTACTCTGCCTACTTTCCATCAGGCCGTGGATTGTCCCACCAGGAATAACAGGACAATTGACCTTCTTTATTCCAACTTGAAGGACGCCTACAGAGCCAAACCTCTTCCTCCACTTGGAAGGTCCGATCACAACCTGGTCCACCTTCAGTCACAGTAAATTCCTCTGGTGCAGAGACAGACTGTGACCACTAAGACAATCAGAAAGTGGACACCAGCTGTGGAGGACGCCATCAGAGACTGCTTTGAAACAACAGACTGGGATGTGCTGCTGAGGTCTCATGGTGAGGACATCGAGGGACAGACACACTGTCTAACGGATGATTTAAATTTCTGCTTGGACGTTGTCGCCCCTACTAAGACTGTCCGCTGTTACCCTAAGTATAAACCGTGGGTAACAAAGGAGGTCAAGGATGTCCTTAACAGGAAGAAAGTGGCATTCAGGAGCAGAGACAGGGACGCCATGAGGTCAGCTCAGCAGGAGGTGAAGCGATGCTTGAAGGAGGCAAAGGACACCTACAGGAGGAGGTTGGAGGAGAAGCTGAGCCGAGAAGAAAAAAGAGAGGTCAGGGATGGTGTTAAAACCATCACTGGCCAGTGTCCTGTTCTATGCTGTGGTGTGTTGGGGTGGAAATGTGTCCAAGAGGAGTGTCAACAGGTTGGACAGGTTGATCAGGAGGGCTGGCTCTGTGGTTGGAATGAAGCTGGACTCACTGGTGACAGTTGCTGAGAGGAGATCATTGAACAAACTACTGTCCATCATGGATGATGACAGTCATCCTCTGAACACTGTCATCAGTGAGCAGAGAAGCAGAATGAGTGCACAAATGCTCCTACCAGGTGCAACACTAATAGACTCATTCATCCCTCGGGCTATTAAATTGTACAATTCTGAGTTTGGGGACAGGAGTGGAGTGAGAGTATCTGGATGTTCTGTTCCATATTAGTCTTTGTATCTTTGTCTTTGTTGTTTTTCTTTCCTTGACCTATGTTCTTTGTCTTTGTCTTTAGACTTAGATTGTGTCATCTTGTTCTTCCTCTTTATGTTCTTCTTCTTATTTTATTTTTTTTTTTTATTTTTTTTTTTTTTTGAAAATATGTGGGGTTTTGGAAAAAAAAAAACCCCCAAGGGACCCCCCTGGGGATAAAAAAAAAAAACCCCCCCCCCCCCCCCCCCCCCCTTTTTTTTGGTGGGGAGAAAAAATTTTATTTGGGGGGGGAAGATGGCAGTTTAACTCCTTGAGAGTTTTACCCCATCTCTCGTGTACTGGTTTACTGCCACTCGATCCGTCCTTGAATTTGAAACGTTGATTATTGTCGACCGTCTCAACATCTTCATGCTGGTCATCTGCATATTCAGAGGCAAGACCGTCAACTGCTGAACCCACATGGTCGGCATAATCGTCAGCAGTTCCCCCAGGAAGTTGGTCAACGGCGATGACATGAACATCTTTTGTGGGGCTCACTGGCGATGAGAACACCTTCCTGGGTCGTGGCATCAAACGCGACTGTGATGTCTTTGGTCTTCATGCACATGTGTGAAGCTTGAAGATCTGCAACGACACCTGATCCACGAGCATCTGTTCAACAGTCTTGAAACAAAAGTATCATTTGTTTAAATGTAAAACAGTGGATACATAAAGCAAAGTGACGTCGTATTGAATTGATGAACTTCATGAAATCAGGCGGAAGTGACGGAAAATGTCAACATGACTCGTGCGACTCCAACAGGAAACGGCTCCAAAAAAACGACGTGCGAATCGATCGATTCAGAAGATACTTGGCAGACTGACAGGTAAATATGTACTTTATAATATAACGGGGGTTCAGAATAATATCTTACCCACCTAAGAAGATTCGTGGCACGTGTACTGGACCAAACCGAAAGTTTTAATATTCCACAGAAACCATGTCTTCGACGTCATCAGCATCAATAAATATTGGTGAACGAAGCCGTTTGACGCGAATACATGATCCTGCAGATCTTCAGGTCAAAAGTGACACGTGGACGATCGTTTGAAGAATCTTTGCAAACACACTATTAAAACTAACTTCTCCTCCTTTTTTCAGATGAATGTCATTGGAAACCAAGAAATGGTTGATTAACGTAAGGTTGACGAATGTGTAAAGTGTAGTTCCTCCTCAGGTGTGACACGTGGTAATGTTGAGCTCAATATTAATCCTCACAGTAGAGGATCTTAGGATCTGTGGGAGACACTGTGAAAAAAGGGAGTTGATAGAAGAAAGTGATTCTTTCAAATGATTTCATATGTTGAACATGTACTTTATAATTACTGCAGTACTTTTGACAAGACATCAGGCAAACTTCACTCTTAGTACACACATAGAAACTACATGACAAAATTCACAAAAACACATTAAAACGTGTTTTGAAATTGATTTGTCCAAATAGTTTGACCCCTGACCCTTCAGAAGTGCACCAGTGTGAGGAGATCCTGGAAGTAGGAAAAAGAGACAAAGAGAGGGTTAGAGTTCGGCTTCTGTTATGAAAGAGAAATGAATGACAAAGAGACGAATGAGACGCACCTGCCGCCAATCAAAGTGGTCCAGAGGAAGCAGTCCAAGGAGCTCCCGGGTCCACAGGTGGGCGCTCCTCTTCCTGAGATCCTGCCGATGCTCTTAGTCTCACCACCTTCTCTTGGCTCACCAGGGCACCAGGACGGTTCCTTGGGTCGACCCCGAGCACTTCAGTCAGCGGCAGGAGTGCATCAACACCTTCAGCTGGTTTGGCTACATGCCTCTGGTGCACTCGCAGCTGCGCCTGGACCCGGTGCTCTTCAAGGACCAGGTGTCCGTGTTCCGCAAGAAGTACAAGGACCTGGAGAGAGCGTGAACATGGGAGACAGGACTGGAGGCTGGACCAGACGACAGACCCTGGAGGACTGTCTCTGGAGCCACGAGTCCAGATGAAGAAGAACTTCTAGAACTTTCTCTGAAGCCTCGTGACGGTTCTGATGACAATGAAGAGAAGAACCTGATGTGTGTGTGTGTGTGTGTGTGTGTGTGTGTGTGTGTGTGTGTGTGTGTGTGTGTGTGTGTGTGTGTGTGTGTGTGTGTGAGTGTTGTGTGTGTGTGTGTCAGTGTTTTTGAAATGATGGTTGTCAGATCAAAGGGGAAGGGTGATTCCACAAAAATAAATATATTCTAAAATCAACTCAATAGATTCACAAAATCATGGTGTTTGATTTAACATCTACCTGTCTGACCTCACATGTACCTGTCTGACCTCACATGTACCCTGTCTGACCTCACATCTACCCGTCTGACCTCACATCTACCCGTCTGACCTCACATCTACCCGTCTGACCTCACATGTACCTGTCTGACCTCACATGTACCCGTCTGACCTCACATGTACCCGTCTGACCTCACATCTACCCGTCTGACCTCGTCTGACCTCACATCTACCCGTCTGACCTCATCTACCCTATGACCTCACATGTACCCGTCTGACCTCACATCTACCCGTCTGACCTCACATCTACCTGTCTGACCTCACATCTACCCGTCTGACCTCACATCTACCCGTCTGACCTCACATCTACCCGTCTGACCTCACATCTACCCGTCTGACCTCACATCTACCCGTCTGACCTCACATCTACCCGTCTGACCTCACATCTACCCGTCTCTGACTTGTCTGACCTCACATGTACCTGTCTGACCTCACATCTACCCGTCTGACCTCACATGTACCCGTCTGACCTCACATGTACCCGTCTGACCTCACATCTACCTGTCTGACCTCACATCTACCCGTCTGACCTCACATGTACCCGTCTGACCTCACATCTACCCGTCTGACCTCACATCTACCCGTCTGACCTCACATCTACCTGTCTGACCTCACACGTCTGACCTCCTGTCTGACCTCACATCTACCTGTCTGACCTCACATCTACCCGTCTGACCTCACATCTACCCTGTCTGACCTCACATGTACCTGTCTGACCTCACTGACCTCCCCGTCTGACCTCACATCTACCCGTCTGACCTCACATCTACCCGTCTGACCTCACATCTACCCGTCTGACCTCACATCTACCCGTCTGACCTCACATCTACCTGTCTGACCTCACATCTACCCGTCTGACCTCACATCTACCCGTCTGACCTCACATCTACCCGTCTGACCTCACATCTACCCGTCTGACCTCACATCTACCCGTCTGACCTCACATCTACCTGTCTGACCTCATTCCTCTGACCTCACATCTACCTGTCTGACCTCACATCTACCCGTCTGACCTCACATCTACCTGTCTGACCTCACATCTACCTGTCTGACCTCACATCTACCTGTCTGACCTCACATGTACCCGTCTGACCTCACATCTACCCGTCTGACCTCACATCTACCTTCTGACCTCACATGTACCCGTCTGACCTCACATCTACCCGTCTGACCTCACATCTACCCGTCTGACCTCACATGTACCCGTCTGACCTCACATCTACCCGTCTGACCTCACATCTACCTGTCTGACCTCATGCACCCGTACTGTCTGACCTCACATCTACCCGTCTGACCTCACATGTACCTGTCTGACCTCACATCTACCCGTCTGACCTCATACCCGTCTGACCTCACATACTCCGTCTGACCTCACATCTACCTGTCTGACCTCACATCTACCCGTCTGACCTCACATCTACCTGTCTGACCTCACATCTACCTGTCTGACCTCACATCTACCCGTCTGACCTCACATCTACCCGTCTGACCTCACATCTACCCGTCTGACCTCACATCTACCTGTCTGACCTCACATCTACCCGTCTGACCTCACATCTACCCGTCTGACCTCACATCTACCTGTCTGACCTCACATGTACCCGTCTGACCTCACTTTACCCGTCTGACCTCACATCTACCCGTCTGACCTCACATCTACCTGTCTGACCTCACATCTACCTGTCTGACCTCACATCTACCACATCTGGACCCGTCTGACTCACATCTACCCGTCTGACCTCACATATACCCGTCTGACCTCACATCTACCTGTCTGACCTCACATCTACCCGTCTGACCTCACATCTACCTGTCTGACCTCACATCTACCCGTCTGACCTCACATCTACCCGTCTGACCTTCTTTCTAACCTTTTATTGTGAAGTGACCTTGAGTCTCTTGAAAGTTTTAAACCAAATGTTTTATTATATCATGATGAACATCATAAGTGACTCGTGCTCCACTGAACTTCAAGTCTTCAGTCGACTCAACAAGTGATGAAAGAGTTTCTTCAACAACATTCAGATCAACACGTTTGTTTCAGGAGCAGATTTCTTCCATCATCACTGTCAGCACTTTAATGATGATTGACAGCAGCAACACAAGTGTGTTGGAGGAACACACTCACACACTCAGGTCACACACACACACTGAGGAACCAGAACCAGGAACCTCTGTGAGTCCAAATCCCAGGTACAAAGGTTCAGTGGAGGTGAAGAAGGTGTGGAGGTGTTTCTGTCCATCAGAGGAGACACTGTAGAAGGTTAAATATCCAGGTTCACTAAAGTTCATCAACATTCCTACTCTGTGAGAAACTTCTTGACTCTTGATGACAGTTTCTTTCTTATCGTGACAGAATTTATATCCATCATCATCAGAGCAGCTCAGACTCCAGGAATAACGGTTCTGTCCAAACTCAGACTCGTCTTCTTTCCCTCCGTCTCTTCTGAGAGTCAGTGCGATAGAAGCTCCTCCTCTCCACTCCAGCTCCCAGTAACATGGTCCAGTCACAGCTTCTCTGCTCATCACCTGAAGACACCGGTGGAATCTGTCGGGATGGTCCAGATAATCCTGATCC
>JACEEU010000101.1:0-10410 GCA_016630915.1 Callionymus lyra
GGTCACAGCAGCCTGCTGTGTTCCCCTCCCCCTGGTCTGCCACTCCTCCTGTCGCCTCACCTCACACCTGGTCCTCATCACCAATCACACTCACCTGTTCCTGATCCCCAATCAACCCCCTTCATCTACCCTTGGATTCCCCGCGGTCGGCGCCAGATCGTACTCTACTCTACCGTGGTAACTATACGTGACTGGCTCAGTTTATGTGTTACCTCGTTCTCGTATTGAAGTCTCTCGTTGTTTTTTCGGACCTCAGCTAACTTTTGTTCCTCTGCCTGCAGTAACTCGGATCCCTCACTCCAGCTCGCCGATCTCGCTCTCCCTCCGGCTTCCCCTTCAACTACCTGCTTCCCCTTCGTTCAATAAACCCCTTTTGTACTCTCTGGAACTTCGCCTCTGTCTGCTCTTGGGTTCAGCATCGCAGAACATAACAGAACGATCTGGCCAAGATGGACCCAGCGGACATGGCAAAAGTCCACGGAGCTCTCGCCACTCAAGGCACTCAGATTGCCGAGCACAGCCAAGCCCTCCGGGACGCTATGGAAGCCTTCAAAAACATCGCCACCCGAGTCACTCTGATGGCCGCACAACTGGATGCATTGGTTCCCCACACACCGGAACCCCCACTGCTTACGACTCCTCCGCCTGCCCCCACTTCCCCAGCACACCTGCCACGAGCCCGAGAACCTCTCATTCCTGCGCCCGAACGCTACGCCGGGGACATGGGTACGTGCAGGGCCTTTTTGATTCAGTGTTCCCTAGTCTTCAGTCAACAACCCCTCACCTACCCCACTGAGAAGGCTAAGATAGCTTACATTATGGGGTCACTTAAGGGGAATGCCTTAGCGTGGGCCTCAGCAGTATGGGACAGTGATTCTCCAGTCAGGGATAATTTTGATCTTTTTGTTGCGGAAATGAGGAAGGTTTTTGATCACCCCGTGGAGGGAGGGGACACCGCCAAACGCCTTATTTCCTTACGCCAGGGCTCCCGCAGTGTAGCTGAGTTCTCCGTAGAGTTTAGGACTTATGCAGCAAGATCGGGCTGGAATGATAAGTCTCTACGTGGGATTTTTCTTTCTGGTCTCAGTGAGTCCATCAAGGATGAGCTGGCTACTAGGGAGGAGGCTGAGACTCTGGACGAAATTATCTCCGTTTCTATCCGGCTGGATAACCGCCTACGTGAGCGGCGTAGGGAGAGGACAGGGAGTTCCATATCCCCAGCACTCTCTACTATCCATTCCTCACACTTCCCGAGAGCTACCCCCTCTGCCCCCGTGAGATGTGCTGTGCCCGAAGAGGAACCCATGCAGCTGGGGCGCACTCGTCTCACCGAAGCTGAGCGGTCCCGTCGTTTAAAGAATGGGGTGTGTTTGTACTGTGCACAACCCGGACATCTCATCTCCACCTGTTCGTCACTGCCAAAAGACAAGGCCCAGCAGTGAGACTCGGGGCCCTGCTGAGCCACCCTCCTTCCGTCCCCGTTCCTCTCGGTTCACGCTCTCTCCTGGATGCCACTCTTCTGTTCCTCGGACGTCCCTTGCCAGTACCCGCCCTGGTGGACTCAGGAGCGGACGAAAACTTCATTGACGCCAAGTTCGCTTCTCAGGTTGGCATCACTTTCGAAAAATTACCCTCGCCCCTTAACGCTAACGCCTTAGATGGCCGCCACCTGGCCCTTATTACTCATCGTACCAAGCCCCTGGAATTAATTGTTTCTGGTAATCACCATGAGAAACTTCAGTTTCACGTTATCCAGTCTCCTCGTACCCCTCTGGTCCTGGGTTACCCCTGGCTCAAGCTGCACAACCCCCATTTCGACTGGTCGTCTGGCAAGGTGGTGAGTTGGAGCACCTTCTGTCATTCCACATGCCTTCAATCTGCACTACCTCCAGCAGAGGGAGTTGTTCCCTCGCCCCAAGTACCCCCCGACCTCTCCTTGGTTCCCCCAGCCTATCATGACCTAGGAGAGGTGTTTAGCAAGTGTCGTGCGCTCACCCTGCCCCCTCATCGCCCCTATGACTGTCCCATTGATCTCCTCCCCGGCGCCCCCTTGCCCAGTAGTCGCCTGTATAACTTGTCCCGGCCAGAGAGGGAGGCAATGGAGAAGTACATCAAAGATTCTCTTTCGGCTGGCCTCATAAGACCCTCCTCCTCCCCTGTTGGTGCTGGCTTCTTTTTCGTCTCCAAAAAGGACAAGTCTCTTCGTCCTTGTATCGACTTCAGGGGACTCAACAACATTACGATCAAGAACAAGTATGCCCTGCCCCTCATCAGTTCCGCATTCGAGCCACTGCAGGGCGCTACAGTCTTCTCAAAATTGGACCTACGCAATGCCTACCACCTGGTGCGCATCCGTGAAGGGGATGAGTGGAAGACTGCTTTTAACACCCCCCTTGGCCATTTCGAATACCTGGTCATGCCCTTCGGTCTCTCTAATGCCCCTGCAGTGTTCCAGAACCTCGTAAATGACGTCCTCCGGGACTTTCTCAACCGCTCGGTTTTTGTCTATCTGGACGACATACTTATTTTTTCTCGGAACGAGGAGGAGCACTGCCAGCACGTCCGACAAGTTCTTCAGCGGCTGTTGGAGAACAAACTCTATGTTAAGGCCGAGAAGTGTGAGTTCAGTGTCACCTCGGTATCCTTCCTTGGGTTCATCGTAGCGAGCGGACAAGTGAGGACCTGCCCCGAGAAGGTCAGTGCGGTGACAGACTGGCCCATCCCCAATTCCCGCAAGAAACTGCAGCAGTTTCTGGGGTTTGCTAACTTCTACCGGAGGTTCATCCGGAACTACAGCAGGGTTGCAGCCCCTCTCACTCGTCTCACCTCTCCTGCCCTCCCATTTGCCTGGTCACCCGAGGCGGAGACTGCCTTCTCTGATCTAAAGAGACTTTTCTCGTCTGCCCCCATTCTCATCCAACCTGACCCCTCCAGGCAATTCATCGTGGAGGTCGATGCGTCTGACACAGGGGTGGGGGCAGTCCTGTCCCAGCGCTCTGCCTCTGACGAGAAGATTCACCCCTGCGCGTTTTTCTCTCGGCGGCTGGCACCTGCTGAGCGCAACTATGATGTTGGTAACAGAGAGTTGTTGGCTGTGAAATTGGCGTTGGAGGAATGGCGCCACTGGCTTGAGGGGGCTGAACAACCGTTCGTGGTTTGGACGGACCACAAGAACTTGTCCTACATCCAGGCAGCGAAGCGTCTTAATTCCCGCCAAGCCCGATGGGCCCTCTTTTTTGGGCGATTTAATTTCACCCTCACTTACCGTCCGGGTTCCCGTAACGTCAAGCCTGATGCCCTCTCTCGTCAGTTCAACCCTGAGGACGCACCGGCCTCCCCTGACACGATCCTCTCCCCTTCTTGCCTCCGGATCGCTGCCGTCACCTGGGAAATTGAGTCCCTCATCCGGGAAGCCCAAGTCACAGAACCAGATCCGGGTAACGGTCCTCCTAACCGTCTCTTCGTGCCCAGTGCGGTTCGCTCCCAAGTTCTGGTGTGGGTCCACACATCACGCTTCGCCTGTCACCCTGGCGTGGTCCGCACCCTGTCCCTCCTGAAGAGGTACTTTTGGTGGCCAGCGATGGACGCCGACACTCGGGCATTCGTGCTCGCCTGCACGGTTTGTGCTCGGGCCAAGTCCTCCCATCAAGCTCCTGCTGGTCTGCTACGTCCCCTTCCCGTTCCTGGTCGGCCCTGGTCTCACATCGGCCTGGACTTTGTGACCGGTCTTCCTCCCTCTAGGGGCCACACTGTGATCCTAACGGTGGTGGACAGATTTTCTAAGGCAGTTCACTTCATTGCCCTCCCCAAGCTCCCCAGTGCCACAGAGACTGCCCAGCTGCTTGTGCAGCATGTCGTCCGCCTCCACGGGATTCCCACTGACCTCGTCTCCGACCGTGGCCCTCAATTCATCTCCCAAGTTTGGAAGGCCTTCTGCCAAGCACTTGGAGCCTCTGTCAGCCTGTCTTCAGGATTCCAACCACAGACGAATGGGCAGGCTGAGAGAGCTAACCAGGACCTGGGGACTGCACTTCGTTGTGTGGCTGCGCGCAACCCCTCTGCATGGAGCGACCATCTCTCTTGGATTGAGTATGCCCACAATTCCATGTCCTGCGCTGCCACCGGCATGTCTCCATTTGAGTGTTCCCTGGGGTACCAGCCACCCTTGTTTCCCGCCGAGGAGGAGGATATCTCTGTCCCCTCGGTTCAACACCATCTCCGCCGTTGCCGCAAGATGTGGAGGGTCGCACGCTCCGCTCTGCTGCGCTCCGCCGAGCAGAACCGGCGCATTGCCGACCGCCACCGGGCTCCCGCTCCTGCCTATCGGGTGGGCCAACAGGTGTGGCTGTCCTCAAAGGATCTCCCCCTAAAGACTGGCTCCAAGAAGCTAACCCCTCGTTTTGTTGGCCCCTTCCCTATTGTGTCCATCGTCAACCCCTCAGCTGTCACACTCAAGCTGCCTCCAGCCATGCGCGTTCACCCCACCTTCCATGTATCTCGCCTTAAGCCAGTCTCCGTCAGCTCTCTCTCTCTCCCCCTCCCCCCTCCCCCCTCCTCCCCGTTTGATTGACAGTCACCCAGCTTTCACAGTTCGGCGGTTGTTGGACGTTCGTCGTCGGGGCAGGGGGCATCAATACCTCGTGGATTGGGAGGGTTATGGGCCAGAGGAAAGGAGCTGGGTTTCGCGGGGTCTCATCCTCGACCCTTCCATCATCCGTGACTTCCATCAGGCTCACCCAGAGAGGCCTAGGCCGCCTAGAGTCGTCCCTTGAGGGGGGGGTACTGTTGTGGTCACAGCAGCCTGCTGTGTTCCCCTCCCCCTGGTCTGCCACTCCTCCTGTCGCCTCACCTCACACCTGGTCCTCATCACCAATCACACTCACCTGTTCCTGATCCCCAATCAACCCCCTTCATCTACCCTTGGATTCCCCGCGGTCGGCGCCAGATCGTACTCTACTCTACCGTGGTAACTATACGTGACTGGCTCAGTTTATGTGTTACCTCGTTCGCGTATTGAAGTCTCTCGTTGTTTTTTCGGACCTCAGCTAACTTTTGTTCCTCTGCCTGCAGTAACTCGGATCCCTCACTCCAGCTCGCCGATCTCGCTCTCCCTCCGGCTTCCCCTTCAACTATCTGCTTCCCCTTCGTTCAATAAACCCCTTTTGTACTCTCTGGAACTTCGCCTCTGTCTGCTCTTGGGTTCAGCATCGCAGAACATAACAGTTGTACGACTACAAGAGATAAATGTGTAAACACATTTGTTTGTGGGCAATCTTTAAACAAAACACTTGACTGCTCTTACACGATAATAAATATAAGATCATTTTTATTGTTGCGTATTAATAGTATAAAATTGTTGTAGCTTTTTTCACTAAGAAAGAAAAACACCACACTGCTCTATCATAAGCTTCCGTAACTGGATAACAGATTTTGTGTGTAGCAAATAAAATAGTCACTGGCTGGCGGACTCGAGCAAAGCCGTTTAAACATTAACATTCCTCATAAATTTGTATTTTTGTATAAATATTGTGTATTTATTCAATAATGAATCTTCCTTTTTTAAATAAACATACTTACTGGGGCATATGCAGTTTTTAATCAGTTAATCTGTGACATCCTTTCAAATCATATTGTTAAAGTAAACATTTCTCACCATGTAGTCAAATTTTGGGTTGAAAGCATTGGTTCCACACACATACATCTTGTTGTCTTGTCTTTTCAGCAGAGTTTTAATCTGGTTTCTGCAGTGAATCTAAAAATGTGTAAGACAAAATGTGATTATTTCACCAAGTTTTCTTTCATACACATTTTTTTTTAATTCAACTTACTACTGGATCCTTTCCCTTAAATCCACAAGCAGTGACCTCTGCTGGTGGCACATCCCATTGGACCTAAATATAACAAATTATTTAAACGATTTATAGTAAATAGTTCAAGTAATGCTTGGTTCGATGATTCATGCTCATTGTAACAGGAATTAATTCACATTTTATTGAAGTAAGGAAAGCTCAAGTTTTGAGACAATATAAGTTAAAAGGGAAAGAGAACCAATGAAGACAATCTTGACTATAAAGAAGAATCGAGGGGAAGGTGTAAAGTTTTCCAAAGGTTTTCCAAAGGGAAATCAGGGGCATTTTATAAATATAAACATTTAAAAATTTTTTTTTTTTTTTTTTTTTTTTTGGGGGGGGGGGGGGGGGGGGGCCCCCCCCCCCCCCCCCCCCCCCCCCCCCCCCCGCCCCGGCCCCCCCCCCGGGGGGGGGGGGGGGGGCCCCCCCCCCCCCCCCCCCGGGAGGGGGGGGGGTGGGTCACGGGGGGGGGAAAAAAAAAAAACACACCCCCCCAGGAGAGTATTTATTTTTTTTAAATAACAACCCCGGGACGAGTTTAAAAAGAAAAAAAACCCCCCCCCCCCCCCCCCCTCCCCCCCCCCCAGTCCCGACAACAAGGACTTTGGCATCTTAAGATTCCATGCTGGCCCACCGTACGAGGATATCGCATTTAAGATCGTGAACAGAGAGTGGGAGTACTCTCACCGTCATGGTTTCCGATGCCAGTTTTCAAATGGTATCTTTCAGCTGTGGTTCCACTTCAAGAGGTACCACTATAGACGATGAACCCGTAAAAAAATGACGTTTGAATACAAAAATTGGATGTTAACCATAAATGTTCATCATTATTTTTGTTTTATTAAATGCATCAATGCCGAAAAAATTAAATGACAGTATACTTGTGTTGGATTTGTAAATGATATATCATGTTTAGCCAACTGGGGGCGCCAAGTAACCTCTCTGAACTTTCGGTTGAGGCAACGTCTGATAGTTTAGGCCTTTTTTATACTGTTGTCAAATAATGTTCATGTTTAACGGCTCAATTGAAGAACAGAGTTGTGTAAATAAATACTCTTAATAAAATAAACTCATGTTGTTGAGATGTCATTCGAATATATACTTCAATTCATCTTTAGAATGGAGGAAGAAAAAGAGAGAAATTAGACTTTCTTTCTAGCAATTCACTTACAGCAGAAAAAACAACTCATGTTTTGGGGCCAAATGAGTAGTAAGGACCCAAGATATTTGTTAATAAAGCTGAATTGGAAAATTTCAAGTTAAGTATGGAGGGAAATGTCAGAAATAAGAAGTGATTTCGTGATTGCGAGAAACAAAAAATACAGTTTACCAAAATAAAATGCTGAAATGAAACCAGAAAAAACTATTAATGTAATATTAATATATTAATATTTAACCAATGTCATAAAGTTGTTCAAATGAAAATATGAAATGCATATTTGCATAACCTGCAATAGTAAAGTATACCAACATGTATAGAAAAAAAACAGTATTTCAAGAAAATGATTTTATTAGGGTTTCAAGGAAAATATTATTATGTGCATGAAACACAAAGACAAGATATATATGTTAAAATTAATAATATTTAAGCAACACAACATCCTTTTCTGCTTTTAAACTTTAAAAAAACAAGATAAAGGTAGACATTACACGTGTTGTTCAATGTTAATTACAAGTTGAGGTTCATCTTAGAAATACCACAAAATAGTTATAACAAAGGGTTGTATTACCTGCACTTTATTAACAGAATTGAAACAACTAACCTGAAAAAAATAAATCAAAATTCTGTTGATACTATTTTGTGTTGTATATTGTGTATAAATGATACTTAAGCATAGTTGAACTATTTACAATAAATTAAGTTACAACACTAGTTTGATATAGAACTCCAAAAGATCTTAAAAGTATTAACTAAAACCTTTTTAAGGTCCATTTTTTATAGAGGTGAGAAACTATGAGTCTTCATCTGCTTATGATCATCAAACCTCACAAACATTAAACCTGTATAATAAAGACTGCAGGCGTTTGTTGTCGACTCCTCCTACATGAAAGTGACTTGAATAGGTGGCCTTTGAATATGTTCCATGTCAAAAGGCCCAAGAGAAACATGGATAGCAGCACCAAAACAATATTATTAACAATGCTGATGGCATCATTAGACGATGAACCCGTAAAAAAGTGACGTTTGAATACAAAAATTGGATGTTAACCATAAATGTTTATCATTATTTTTGTTGTTTTATTAAATGCATCAATGCTGAAAAAATTAAATGACAGTATACTTGTGTTGGTTTTGTAAATGATATATCATGTTTAGCCAACTGGGGGCGCCAAGTAACCTCTCTGAACTTTCGGTTGAGGCAACGTCTGATAGTTTAGGCCTTTTTTATACTGTTGTCAAATAATGTTCATGTTTAACGGCTCAATTGAAGAACAGAGTTGTGTAAATAAATACTCTTAATAAAATAAACTCATGTTGTTGAGATGTCATTCGAATATATACTTCAATTCATCTTTAGAATGGAGGAAGAAAAAGAGAGAAATTAGACTTTCTTTCTAGCAATTCACTTACAGCGGAAAAAACAACTCATGTTTTGGGGCCAAATGAGTAGTAAGGACCCAAGATATTTGTTAATAAAGCTGAATTGGAAAATTTCAAGTTAAGTATGGAGAGAAATGTCAGAAATAAATAGTGATTTCGTGATTGTGAGAAAAAAATAATACAGTTTAACAAAATAAAATGCTGAAATGAAACCAGAAAAAAACTATTAATGTAATATTAATATATTCATATTTAACCAATGTCATAAAGTGGTTCAAATGAAAATATGAAATGCATATTTGCATAACCTGCAATAGTAAAGTATACCAACATGTATAGAAAAAAAACAGTATTTTAAGAAAATGATTTTATTAGGGTTTCAAGGAAAATATTCAATTCATGTGCATGAAACAGAAAGAGTTGAACTATTTACAAGAAATTAAGTTACAACACTAGTTTGATATAGAACTCCAAAAGATCTTAAAAGTATTAACTAAAACCTTTTTCAGGTCCATTTTTATAGAGGTGAGAAACTATGAGTCTTCATCTGCTTATGATCATCAAACCTCACAAACATTAAACCTGTATAATAAAGACTGGAGGCTTTTTTTTTTGCCCCCCCCCCCAAAAAAAAAAATTTTATTGGGGGCCCTTTTTTTTTTTTTTCTCCCAAAAAAATAATTATTTATTTATTTATTAATTAATAATTATTAATTATTAATTAATAAATAATAAAGAAAGTATCATTAAAGATGAATAAACTACTGGAATAATGTATCATTAATGATGAAAAAACTACTGGACTAATGTATCATTATTGATGAATAAACTACTGGACTAATGTATCATTATTGATGAATAAACTACTGGACTAATGTATCATTAAAGATGAATAAACTACTGGACTAATGTATCAAGAACAAAGTAATGAGTGTAACTTACTGTCATAAGGCACAAATCTGCGAGGGACAGGGTCCGGTGCTGAGGCCAGGACCGGCAGCAGAAGTCCGAAGAAAGTGAACTCTAGAATCATTATTACTTTTCTCCTCCAAACAAATGTCTAAATAGAACTTGGATGGACACAACTGTATATATGATGTTAAAATTAAAGGAACAAAGGCTTTAAAGACTAAAAAGCTGTGACGTAATAAAGGCATAAAAGATCAAAGACAGTGACTGCCTTAACTTTGTTGTACTGTTTGGCAGCAGTGACATATGAATGGAGGTTATTACTCAATAACAAAAAAATGACTTCCATTAAAAAATATATAAAAAAAAGCAACTTCAATCAAAAATGTTTTTTTCAAACTTTTTTGTGTATATATATTATATATTATTATATATTATTTTGTATACATATTATGGTTAGGACATTTCTGTCCTAATATCTCTATATATCTATATATCTATATATCTATATATCTATATACTACACACGGTTTTATACATATATAATATATGTGTATATATATATATATATATATATATCTATATATCTATTTATCTCTCTCTCTCTATATATATATATATATATATATGTATACACATATATTATATATGTATAAAAAAAGTGTGTAGTATTTGGTTTGATTTGTGTTAATGCTAAAGTTAATAAGTAAGAGTGCTAATACGGTTTTGCTAAAGGAAATTATTGTTTTCTTTGTTTAAATATTATTGCATATATTTTGTGATGCTGAGATCCATTTATAGTTCAAATCTTCAACTTCAATAAACAAGGTGCTCATCATCAGTTGAAGAGATGGCTCGTCAATATCAGTCAGTGCCGCTACAGTAAGAGCTTTACCTTATTCAAACCTTAAAAAGTAAAGAAATTGTAATATCCTCATAAAATAGTCGCTTCTAAAAATCAACCAATAGAACAAACGGAAATGGATCAAGCAAAAGATGCCCGTCTAGTTGAAGAAAGTGAATAACGTCGTTCTGGTGGTTCAAGGAATCCCCCACTTGACGCTCTCCTCGGCTGTATCTATGGCTGCTGTACAAAGCCCTACAACTTTG
>JACEEU010001004.1:0-15000 GCA_016630915.1 Callionymus lyra
TATGTATATATATATATATAATATATATATATATATATAGTATATATATATAATCTATATGTAATAATAATATGTAAAAAAAAAAAAAAAAAAAAAAAAAAAAAATAAAAAAAAAAAAAAAAAAAAATAATTAATAATAATAATATGTATATATTATATGATAATTATGGTAATAATATATAATGTAATAATGTGTAATATATTATGTAATAATGTAGTAATGTATTATGTAATAATAAATATATAATCTAGCTATGTAGTATATATGTATAATATAGTAATGTATTAATATGTATAATATAATAATGTGTAAAGTAATTAATAATAGTAATATTTAAATAATATTAAAGTAATAACCTATTAATATATAATGTAATGATATAATGTAGTAATGTATTTGTATATAATAATAATAATGTAATAATAATATGTATAATAATGTATATAATAGTATGTTATATAAAAATAAATATGTAATATTAATAAGCAATAATAATAGTAATATATTAATTTATGGTAATATAATAATAATTATGTTGTAATATTTAATATTAATAATATTAGTTGTAATGTACTAATATAATAATGTGTAATAAATAATATAAATGTAAATAATGTAATATATAATATAATAATATGTGTAATTGTAATATTAATATAATAATAATGTATGTAGTAATGTAGTAATGTATAATGTAGTAATAATATAAGTAATGTAGTAAATAATATATATTAATGTAATAATAATGTAATAGTGTAATATGTAATAATAATAGTAATAAGTAAGTGTAATAATAATATGTATAATAATAATATATAGTAATAGTAGTGTGTAATGTGTAGGGTAGTGATGTAATAATATAATAATATAATGTAATAATATGTGTATGAGTAATAATATATGTATAATATGTAGTATAAATATATAATAATATAATAATATGTAATAATAATAATAATATAATAATATATAGATGTGTATAATAATATAATGTAATAATAATAATATAATAATAATATAGGTAGTATAATAATGTAATAATATGTGTAAATAATATAGTATGTAATAATGTAATAATAATAATATAATAATAATGTAATAATAATAAGTGTATGTAGTAATAATATAATATGAATATTAATAATAAATGTAAGAGGAGGAAATGTATGTAATAATAGTAATAATAATAATAGTAATAATGTAATAGTATATGGTATAATAATAATAATAATAATAATAATGAGTAATAATATGTAATAATCTGGGTATGAAAATATAATATGTGTAATAATAATAATAATAATAATAATGTATGTAATAATATAGGAGTATATATAGTAATGGTAGGTGTGTAGTATGATGGAGAGGAATGTAATAATAGTACGTAATATAGTGCTGTGTAAAATTATGTGTATGTAAGGATGTAATGTGTGTGATGTAATGTAGTATGTAATATGTAGGGGTGTGGTGTATGTATGTATGTAATCTGTATAATAATAATAATAATAATATGTAATAATAATAATAGTAATAGTATATAATAATAATGTAATAATAATGTATGTAGTAATAATAATAATAATAATATTAATAATAATAATAATAATAATAATGTGTAATAATAATAATGTAATAATGTAATAATGTGAAATATGTAATAATAATAGTAATAATAATAATAATAATAGTAATAGTAATAATAATATGTGTAATGTGTAATAATGTGTAATAGGGGGGTGATGTAATATGTATGTGTATAGTAATATGTAATAATAATATAAATATTTAATAATAATAATGATAATAATAATAATGGTAGAAATATGTAATAATAATAATGATAATAATAATATGTAATAATATATAATAATATATATATGTAATATGTATATGTAATAATAATATTAATGTAATAATAATAATATGTAATGTGATAATAATAATAATAGGTATGTAGGTGTGTGTAATGAGTAATAATATGAGTGTAATGTATAATAATAATAATATATAATATATATGAGAAGGGGTAATAGGTAATAATAATGTATGAATGGGTAATATGAATGTGGATTAATAATAATAATAATGTGTAATGAATAATAATGTATGTATATAATAATGGAGGGGTATATGTATATAATATGTATAATAATGTAATATGAGTAATGTGTAATAGTATGTATATGTAATATGTAATAAAAGTATAATAATAATAATGTGTATAATAATAATAATGATGTAATGTAAATGTAATAATAATAATATGTATATGTAAGTATGTAATAATAATAATATATAATAATATGTAGTAATAATATTATGTAATAATAATAATAAAGAATAATGTTGTGAATGAATATGTAATAATATAATAGTAATAATAATATATAATAATAATAATAATAATAATAGGATAATAATAATAAATATAATAATAATAATAATAATAATAATAATATTAATAATAATAATATGTAATAATTAATAATAATAATATAGTAATAATAATAATAATAATAATAATAATAATAATAATAATAATATAATAAATAATGGTATGTAATAGATAATAATAATAATAATAATAATAATAATATAATAGTAATAATAATAATAATGTGAATAATAATAATAGTAATAATAATAATAATAATAATAATAATAATGAAATAGTAATAATAATAATAGTAATAATAATAGGAATAATAATAATAATAATATAAGTGGGTGATAATAATGATAATATAATAATAATAATAATAATAATAATAATAAAATAATATAATAATAATATGTAATAATAATATAGTAATAATAATAATAATGTGTAATAAAATGTAATATGAGGGGTAATATGTAATAATAATGTAATAATAATATGTAAATATTTGATAATAATAATAAAATAATATATAATAATAGTGTATGGTAATAATAATGTGTGTATAATTAGAATATGTAATAATAATAATAATATAATGTGTAATAATAATAATATAATAATGGTGTATGTAATAGGTAATAAAAGTAAATTGAAGGTGAGGGGGTAATGTATATAATAATAGGAGTGATGTTGGGTTCAATATTAATAATAATAAAGGTAGGAATTAATAATATGTATGTATTTAATAATAATAATCAATAATATGAAAAGAAAGTGAAGAATAATAATAAATAATAATAAATAGTAATATGAATAAAATGGAAAGTAATATAGTAAAAAAAAAAAAGGGTAATAAAGGGTATAATATAAAATAATAATATTAATGTAATAATGTATAATGTGTGTAGTGTAGTAATGAAAAAAGGTACTAATAATGTAATGTAATAAAGTAATAATATAATAATAATAAGTATAAATGGTAATAATAATAATTAATAATAATAATAATGTAGGTATGGAGTTAATAATAGTAATAATAATATGTAAAATAATAATAATAATATGTAGTGAATAATAATAAGTATATAATATAATAATATTAATAGAATAATAAATATAATGTAAATGAATATGTATAATATATATTAATAATAATAATAATAATGGTGATAATAATATGGGTAATAATGGTATAATGTGGTAATATATGATGTAATAATAAGTAATAATAAGGGTAATAATAAATAATATGTAAGTGTAAAATATGTGTGTGTGTATGTGGTGTGTGTAGTAATGAGTAGGGTGATGTGTGTGTTAATAATGTGATGTAGTGTATGTGTTAATGAGTAATATAGTAATATAATAATAATAGTAATAGTAGTGTAGTAATATGTGTAATGTGAATAATGAGTAATGTGTGTAATGAATAATGTGTGTATGGGTTGGTGTGGGGTGTGTGTAGTGTGTGTAATAATGTGTGGTGGGGTGGTGTAATAATAATAATGAGTAATAATAATAATATAATGTGTAATAATGTGTAATATATTAATGGTAATAAAATATGAGGGTGATAATATGTGGTGATAATAATAATAATAATATATTAGAGATGTAGTGTGGAGGTATGTGTGTAAGTAGTAATAATGAATAATAATATATAATATGTATAATATGGTGTGTAATATAATGAGTGTAATAATGATAATAATAATGTGTAGTATATATATAATATGTGATGGTATAGAGAGAGAATAATAATATGAAATAATAATAATATAATAATAATGTAGAATATGGAGTAATAATAATAAATATGAGGGGAAATAATAGTAATAATAGTATGTATATATGTGGGGAATGTATAAAGTATGTATAGGTGTGTGTGGTGTAATAATAAGAAGTAATGTAATAATATGTGGAGTAGTTGTAATAATATGTATAGGAATATGTAATGGTAGTAATAATAATAATAGTGATAATATGTGAGTAATAATAATAATAATAATAATATATATATATATGTAATAAGAATAATGATGTAATAATATAATAATAATGTATAATGTGTAAATGAATAATAATAATATAATAAGATATAATAATGTAATGATATAATAATAAATAATATATAAGTAATAATATAATATGTAAGAATAATAATAATAATAATAGTAATAATATGTGGATATATGAGAAATAGGTAATAATAATAATGTAGTAAATATATGTGTGGGTGTGTGTGTATAGGTGTGGTGTAATGTGTGTAAAATAGGGAGTATGTGTGATATTATAATATGTGAATAATAATAATATAGATAAAATATAATGTAGTGAGGGGGGTGTGATGGTGTAATATATATAGGTATGGGATAATAATGAATGGTAATAATAATAGGGGGATGGAGTGTAATAATAATATATATGAAAAATAATAGAATGGTGTAATAATAAAATGGTAATATGTAGAGTAGGGAATAATGGAGGGGGAGGTAATGAGTGGTGATAGTATGGTGGGATGTATATGAATTAGTGGGGGGGAGAATAATAATTAATATGTGCAGTAATGAGTGATGTGTAATAATAATAATAATAATAATAATATAATAATAATAATATGAAATAATAGTAATAATGATATAATAATAATAGTAATAGTGATAATTATAATAAAATATATAAATGTAGTAATAATAATGTACAATAGTATAATAATATGTAGTGGTGGTAATGAATAAAGTAATGAGTAATATGGGTATAAAATAATAATAATAATAATATAATATATATGGGAGAATAGGAATGTAATAATAATAATGAAATGAATAATAATATAAAGTGAATAATAATAATAATAAGGTAATAATAATATGTGGTAATAGTGGTGGTGGAAATAATTGATAAACTGATAATAATAAATATAAGTGTATGTAATAATAATAATAATGTGATAATAGTAATAATAATGAATAATATGGAAAATATGTAAGTAATGAGAATAATAGTATAGTAATAATAATGTGATAATAGTAATAATAATGTATGATAATAATAATGAAATGTATGGATGGTGTGTAATAAAATAAATGGAATATGAGTGGGGAAATGGTAATAATGAGTAATAGTGTGAAAGTGGAATAATAATAATAATAATGTGTGTGAATAGTAATGTAGGGGAAAAGAATGTAATATGTGTAATTAATAATAATGTAATGTAAATGAATGTGTGAGGTGTAATGTGAGGAATAATATGTGAATGAGTGTGTGGTAATGTGGGGGTAATGTATGAGTGATGTGTAATGTAAAATGTGAGAATGTGTAGTGTGGTGTGGATGTGTGTAATGGTATGTGTGTAGTGTGTGTGTGTAGGGGAGTGTGTGATGGGGGTGGTAATGTGTGGGGAAATAATGATGTAATATATTGGGGGTTGGATGATGATGGTATAATATGTTAATGTGTGTGATATGGTAATGTATGTGTGGTAGTATGTGATGTATGTAATAAGTGTAATATAATATAAAGTATGGAATAATAAGTGTATATGAAATAATGTATGATGGGTAATATAAAGTATAATAAAAATATGTGTGTGTGATAATGATATGTAAGTAGAAAATATAATAGTAAGATAATGTGTATATGTATGTGAGTATATATGTAAGGTAATGTAAGTAGTGATGTAATAATATATGAATATAGAGAGGGGAGTAGGTGATAATAGTATGGGTGGAGTAATAATAGAATGAATAATAATAGTAAGTAAGAATGTAATAATAATAATGATATGATAAGTGTAGTAATAATAGTGAATAATAATAATAATAATAGTAATAATAATAATATAAAAATAATAATAATAATATGTGTGTGGTAATGTGGAGTAATAATAATAATATATATAATAATAATGTAATAATATAAATGTATAGAATATAATGAATGAATAATAATATAATATAATAATATATGTAAGTAATAATAATAATGAATAGTAAGTAGAAGAGTGAGTAATGTAGAGTAATAATAATATAAAGTAATAATAAGTATATGTAGTAATATGTAGATGTGTGTGTGTGGTAATGTAATATATAGTAATGTATGGAGAGGAGGGGGTAATAATAATAATAATATATAGTGTGTGAGAATGAAATGATAATAAAAGATATGTATGAAATAATAATAATATGTGATAATAATAATAATAATAGAATGTGGGGAGGTTAATAATAATAATAGTGTAATATATAGTATAATAATATGTGTAATGTATAATAATAATAAATAATAAATAATAATAATAATGATAAAATATAATAATAATGAATAATATAATAATAATATAGTAATAATAATAATAATAATATAATAGTAATAATAATAATAATAATAATATGTAATATAAATGTAATGAAATATGTGGGGAATAATATATATGATAATGAAAGTAATAATGGGAGTGTATGGGAAATGTATGGTAATAAGGATGGGGGGAGAATGTAATATGTATGAATAGTAATATAATATGTAGAGGTAATATAAGTGTGAAGGGGTGGAGATGAATATGTAAAGTGGTCAATAATTAATATGTAAAGTAATAATAATAGTAATAATAATATAATAGGGTAATATAGTATGTATAATAATAATAATAATAATAATAATAATAGAATAATATGTGATGTGTAATAATAATAGTAGTGTAGTAATATTAAGTATGAGAAATAATAAGTATGTAATAATGTATTAATAATAATAATAGAGTTAATGAATTATAATATATAATAATAATAATATATGTAATAGTAATAATGGTATATGATATGTAATAATGATAATAATAATGAATGAAATGAGGGATGAATATTAATATATGAAAAGGTGGTATAGGAAGGTGGGGTAATAATATGTGTAATATGAAGAAAGTAATAATAATAATAGGAGTATATGTGATAATAATAGTAGTAATTGAATAATAATAATGATGTATGTATGTGAGTATTATGTGAATAATAATAATAATAAATATATAAGATGAATAATAATATATAATAATAATAATAATAATAAAAAATAATATGATAATAATAATAATAATAATAATATAAATATAAATAATAATAGTATGGGTAATAATATAATAATAATAATAATAGATTAATAGTAATAATAATAATAATAATATGTAATAGTAATAATAATAATAATAATATATAGTAATGTGTGTGATAAATAATAATAATAATAATAGATAATAATATATAATGAGTAATAATAATAATAATGTGTAATAATAGTAATAGTAATAATAATATATAATATGTAATAATAATAGTAATAATATATGAATAATATATAATAATAATAATAATATAATAATAAGGGTGTAATGAATAATTAATAATATGAATATGGGGGAGAGTAATATATAATAGTGATAATAATAATAATAAGGGTAATAATAATAATAGTAATAATAATAATAATAATAATATATGATATGGAATGAATAATGAATAATAATAATAATAATAATAATATAATAAGTGGTAATAATAATATATATAAATGTAATGTAGAATAATATAGGTGTAATAATAATAGTAATATAATAATAATAATAATAGTAATAATATGTAAGTATAATATGATATTATATAATAATAATAGTAATAATAGTGATAGAATAATAATATGAAATGAATAATAATAATATATAGTGGTAATAATGGAGTAATAATAATAATAATAATAATAATATATATGTAATAATAATATGTAATATAATAATATAATATAATAATAATAATATGTAATAGTAATAGTAATAGTAGTAATAATATAATAATATGTATAATAATAATAATAATAAATGAAAATAAATATGGTAATAATAATGATATAATAATAGATAATAATATGTATATTTATAATAGTAATAGTGATAATAATATAATATGATGTGTAATATAATATATATAGGAAATATGTATGAATGTGGTGAGTAATAATAGATAGTATGAATAATATGTAGTATATAAATGATGTGTAATAATATGGTGAGTAATATGGTATAATAATAATAATATGTAGTAGAAATAATAATGTAATAATATATATGTGTAAGGAGTGGAATATAGTAATATGTAATAATAATGAGTTGATATAATAATAATAATATGGAGAATAATAATATGAAAATGTAAGTGAGTGATGGTGAGAGTAATAGTAGTAATATGTAATGAAGTGTAATAATATAATAATGTGGTAATATATGTGAGTATTATTATATGGTAATAATAATAATAATAATAATAATGAAATAAATGATGTGGTAATAATAATAATATAATAATGATGTAATAATAATAATAATAGTAATAGTGTGTAAGTGTGTAATAGTAATAATGTGAGTAATAATAGTAATGATAATGTGTAATAATAGGTGTTGTAGTAATAGTATAGGTATGTATTTATAATAATAATAATAATAATAATAATAGTAATAATAATAATAATAATAGTAATAATAATATTAATATGGTGGTAATAGTAATAATAATAGTAATAATAATAATAATATAATATGGGTAATAATGTAATAATGGTGATGTAATATGGTTATATGTGATATAATATGTGTAATAATATATATGATAGTGTGTATAATAATATAATAATAATAATAATAATAGTAATAATAGTGTAATAATAATAATAATAATATGGGATTGAATAATATGAAGTGGTTGGTATGGAAATAATAGTAATAGTGTGGTATGGTATAATAATAGTAATAATATATATAATAGTAGTAGTAATATGGTAGATGTATAATAATAATAGTAATAATAATAGTGTGATAATAATAGTAATAGTAGTAGTAGTAATAATAAGTGAGAATAATAAAAATATGTGATAGTAATAATAATATGTAATATATAATATGTGTAGTATAAATGAAATGTAATAATATGTAATAATAATATATAATAATAATGTGTATATGTGTATAATAATATATATAATAATGTATGTATAATATGTATAATATAGTAATAATAATAATATGTAGGGAGGGGTGTGAGTAGTAATTAAGATGTATATAATATAATAATAAGTGTAATAATAATAATAATAATAATAATAATAGTAATAATAATAATAATAAATGGAGTAATAATAATAATAATAATAATGAAATATGTAATAATAAATAAAAATAATAATAATAATAATAGGGGAAGAGAATGGGTGGGGGTGAATAATAATATAAATATGGTAATAAAAGTAATAAGTAATAAATGGTGTGGGGTATGTGTGTGTATAATAATATGAATATGTAATGAGTATATATGTAAATAATAATGATAATAATAATAGTAATGATGTAATATAATAATAATAATATAATATATAATAATAATATATAATGATATATATAATAATATAATAATAATATATATGTAATATAGTATATAAAATAATATATGTAATAGTAGTATATAATATAAATAATGATAATAATAATATATAATAATAATAATAATAATGTATAATAATAATAATATAATAATAATAATAATAATAATAATAATAATAATAATATGTAATATGTATGAGAGTAATAATAATAATAAGTAGTTAATAATAATATAATAATGTAGTGGTAATATGTATAATGTAAATAATAATATGTAATATATGTGATAATATAGTAATAATAATGAGTAGTAAATAATAATAATGATAATAATAGTAATAATAGTGTAATGATAATAATAATAAAGTGTAATAATAATGTAATAATAATATATAATATGTAGTAATAATAATATAATAGTAATAGTAGTAATAGTATAATAATAGTAATATAATAGTAATAATATGTGTAATATAATATATGTAGTGGTATAATGTGGGTATAATATAATAGTAATAATAATAATAATGGTAATAGTAATGTGTAATAATATGTGAATAGTGGTGTTGTAATAATATAATAATATATAATAGTAATAATATGTGATGGTAATAATGTGGTAATATAATAGTAATAATAGTATAGGTAGTAATAGTAATAGTAATAGTAGTAATAATAATAATGTATGTGTAATAATAATAAGTATATAATATGTTGTAGTATGTAGTAATAATAATAATAATGTAATAGTGATAATATGTGTGTGTAATATAATGTGGTGGTATGTGGTATATAGTAGTGGTAGTAATGTAATGTGTGATGATAGTAATAATAATAATATAATAGTAATAGTAATAGTAGTAGTAATATAGTGATAGTAATAGTAGTGATAATATAATGTAAATAATAATAATAATATGTATAGTAATAATAATAGTGTAATAATAATAATAGTAATGAATAATAATAATAATAATAATATTGTAAGGTAATAAAAATAATAATAATATAATGTAATAATAATAATAATAATAAATAATATGTATGTGTAATAATATATGTGTAATAATAGAATAGTGTAATAATAATATAGTTGGTATAGTAATAATAGTATATGTAATAATAGTAATAGTAGTAATGTAATAGTAGTAGTAATAATGTAATGATAGTAATAATGGTGAGTGTAATAGTAATAGTAATATGTAGTAATAATGGGTTAGTAGTAGTAATAATGGTAATATAGTAATAATAGTGTGTGATAATAAATAATGTGAAAATAAGTAATTAATAATGGTAATGTAATAATGTAATATGTAATAATATAATATGTGTGAGTAATATAATAGTATATGTAGTAATAATATGTAGTAGTAGGTTTAATAATAGTAGTGTAATAATAAAATAATATATGTAATAATGGTGTGATAATAGTGATGTGTGGTGTATGTAATATAGATTATAATAGTGGGATAATAATATAGTAATAGTATATAATAATATAGTAGTAATGTAATAATAGTGTAATAGTAATAATATAGTAGTAGTGATAATATAATATAGTATAGTATAATATAATAATAATGTGTAATAATAATAATAGTAGTAATAATAATAATAATAGTGAATAATAATAATAATAATGTGGAATAATAAAGAGAGGGGATAAGTGTGGTAATAGTGGTGTAATATAATAATAATAAAGGAGAATGTGGAAGGTGAGTGTAATAATATGTAATAATATATATGATAATAATAATATATAAAATAATAATATGTAATGGGGTAAATAATAATAATAATAATAAAATAATGTGAATAATAATATATGTGTAATAATAATGTATAGTGGTGTAATAGTAGGTAATAATAATGTAGTGGTAGTAGTGGTATGTTAAGTGTAATATAGTAATAGATGATATATAATATATGTATGATATAATATAATAATGAGAAAATATAATAGGGATATATATGTTTTAATATATAATATAGTATATAATTAATAATAATAATAATAATAGTAGTGTATAATAATATATAGTGGTAGTATAATAGTAATAATAATAATATAATAATAATAATAATAATAATATAATAATAATGTAGGGTGATAATAATAATAATAATAATAATAATAATAGTAATAATAATAGTAGTATAGTTAATATAATATAATAGTGTATAATAATAGTAATAAATAATAATAATAATAATAGTGAGTGAATGAATAATAATATAATATAATAATATAATAATATATTAATATAATAATAATAAAAAATAATAATATAGTATTAATAATAATATATAATAATAATAATAATAATAATATAATAATAATGAATAGTGTAATAATAGTAATAATAATAATAATAATAATAAATGTAATAATAAATAATATAATGAAAATAATAATAATAATAGTAATGTAATGTATAATAATAATAATAATAATAATAATAATAATAATAATAATAATAATAATAATAATAATAATAATAATAATATAATAATGATAATAATAATAATAATAATAATAATAATAATAAGTAGTAGATAATAATAATAATATAATAATAATATATAATAATAATAATAATAATAATAATAATAATAATAATAATAATAATAATAATAATAATATAATAATAATATAATAATAATAATAGTAGTATATAATAATAGTGTAATAATAATAATAATAATAATAATAATAATATAATAATAATAATAATAATAATGATAATAATAATAATAATAATAATAATAAAATAATAATAATAATAATAGTAATAATAATAATAATAGTAATAATAATAATAATAATAATAATGTAATAGTAATAATAATAGTAATAATAATAATAATAATAATATATAGTGTAATAATAATAATTAATAATAATAATAATAATAATAATAATAATAATAATAATAATAATAATAATAATAATAATAATAATAATAATAATAATAATAATAATGTGTGGTGATAGTAATGAGATAGTATGTAGTAATAATAATAAAATGTAGTAGTAATAATAGTAATGAATAAATATGGTAATAATAATAGTAATAATAATAGGATAATAATGAATAATAATAATAATAATATGAATAATAATGATGTGTAATAATAATAATAATAATAATAATAATGTGTAATAATAATAATAATAATAAGTAATAATATAATATAATAATAATATAGTAATAGGTAATAATATAATAATGTAATAATAATAATAATAATATGAAATAATAATAATAATAATATAATAATATGTATGTGTAATAATAATATATATAAGTGTAGTAAAATAATAATAATAATAATAGTGTAATAATGAAATAATAGTAGTAATAATGTGAATAATAATAATAATAATGAGTTGTATAATAATAATAGTAATAATAATAATAATAATAGTGTAATAGGTAGATAATAATAATAATAATAATAATAATAATGAATATGTAATATAGTTAATAAAATAATAGGTAATAATAATAATAATAATATATAATAATAATAATAATAAAATAATAAATATAATAATAATGAGGATGTAAGTGATATAATAATAATAGTAATAATATAATAATAATAATAATAATAATAATAATAGTAAGTAATAGTGATAATAATAATAATAATGAATAATAATAATAATAATAATAATAATAAATAGTAATAATAATAGTAATATAATGTGTAGTATAATATGAGTGATAATAATAATAATAATAATAATAATAATAATAATAATAATAATATAATATAATATAATGATAATGATATAATAATAAAATAATAATAATAATAATAATAATAAAATAATATAATAATGTGTGTGTGTGTAATAATGAGGTGGTGTAATGTGTTTAATGTAATAATAATGAGTGATTTATATATGGGGGGGAAATAATAATAATAATAATAATGGGAATAATAGTAGTGTGTGAAATGTATTAATTATAATAGTAATGTATAATAATAATAGTAGTAATAATAATAATAATAGTAAAATAATGGTGGTAGTAATAATAATATAGTGTGTATAGTAATAATGATAATAATAATGAGAGTAGTAATAGTATATAGTAGTGTGTAATAATAATAATAGTAATGAGGTGATAATAATAATAAAATAATATGTAGTGGGGGAGGAGTAATGAATAATGAATGAAAATAATAATATTAATGGGAGTGATGTGTGTGAATGTGTGTGGGATGGGTAATAAGTGTGTGTAATGGTGGTGGTGGTGAATGGTGTAAGGGGGTGGTTAATGTGGTGTGAGTGGTGTGAGATATATTAATAGAGATGGGTAATAATGTAGTAATGTGATGTGGTGTGGTGAATGTGGGTAATAGAAGGTGGAAGTAGGTAAGGTAATTTAATAATATAATGGGGAGAGTGAATAAGTAATAAGATGAATATATGAGAGTAATAATATAATATGTAATAATAATATGTAATAATATAATAATGGGTAAAAGTGTGTGTAGTGTGTCAAGTGTAATGGTGTGTGTGGTGTGTGGGTGCGAAGTGTGTGTGTGTGTGGTGGTGTAAAGTGGAGGTGGTGTGTGATGGGGTGGTGGTGAATTAATAATGTGTGGTGAAATAGATGAAAGTTGGAATTGAATGAATAGGTGAATGATGGTGGTGGTGTAAATAAGTTGAATGAGTGATAATAATGATATAATAAATAATAATGAGTAATGATGTAATAATAATGGTAATGTGTAATAATAATAATGTGTGGTGGAGTGAATGTGTGGTAATAATGGATGTGTGTGTAATGTAATGATATGAAAGATGTGTGTGTGTGAGTAATGTGTAATAATAATGTGGGGTAATGTGTGTATGGAGGTAGTATGAGAATGATGTAATATAATGTTATATGGATAATATATTGGTGTTGTAGATAATAATAATAATGGTAATAATAATAGTAATAATATATGTGTAATAATAGGGAGTGAATAATGTGTGTAATGTAATATGTAATGTGTGTGTGTAATATGTGTGTGGTGTGTAAAGTGTGTGAATAGTAATGTGAATGTAATGTGTGAATGTGTGTGTGTAATATGTATAATAATAATAACGCTATGAAACAATAAGTCAATAATAATAACAATAATAATTTAATGTATAATATGTTTGTATAATAATAATATATGGAAACAATAATTCAA